>VZRU01002449.1:614-16070 GCA_013398155.1 Pedionomus torquatus
CCCAACTCTGTACGCAGGGGTCTTGGCCACCAGCACCCGTCCTCAGGGTTGGTGATGCTCCTTGAGGTCTTTGGTAGAAGGAGCCACAGGCACGCAGGGCCTTCAGACCGGTTCGCTGCGCGCAGTGCTTTCTACACACCTATAATGAGCCTGCCCCTAAGGAATTTAGTCTCCAAACTCTGCTCGTAGCAATTACGCCGGCGTGACCTCTGTTTATGTGAACAGCAGCGTTTATGTCATCCCCAGCACGTGGGGATGGGGTGACTAATGGAATACGTGTGTCCTGAACAGCCATCAGGCGGTAGAGAAATGAAAAGCAGAGCTTGGAGGACTTCAGAGACCATTTGATAAGAGCTTTCCAAATGGCAAGGCCTGATGTTAAATGCCAACTGAGTATGTCACCCTTGGGGCCAAGCCAGTGTGCAAGCTCTTGTAGAGCAAAGTCTGTGTGAGTTTCTGTTCTTGAGACTTCGTAAGAAGGCATTTAAAATCTACTTTCTCTGCTGATACGTGTGGCTTTTAGTTTAATACCATGGAGGTTTCTGTGGCCTGTCTTTCTACAGGATTTCTTTGAAGTTTTTGCACTATTGAGTTCATTCCACCATAATTGTTTTGGTTTTTTTTTCCCCTTAGTATCACCTTGGAGGAATATAACCTTGCTGCCCCACTGACCGGCTGGAAATATCAGCTTATCCGCACGTCTGCCTGCGGTGCCTGCCCTATCTCAGTGTAGCCTGGCAAGGGAAGAAAAGCAGCAGACAGGCTACAGGGAAGTTTTTTTTTTTTGTCCTTTGCTGAACTTATTGTTGCTTCTCCAAGAAAAACAGGATGGATGGGAAGAAGTGGTACCAAGTCACAGATAAGGAGGTTCTAGCAGAGTCCAAATCTCTTCTCTAAAGAGAAGTTCCAGCATCAAAGAGGCTGAAAAGCAAACACTCCGATCAACCGAAATGGAAGGAGGCAACAGCCCAAATCTCCAACTTCAGCAATTCCCGTTGGCCACAGCAGCAGTTTCTGTGCAGCCACACACCGACTCCTTTTCTTACAAGGTCAGATTTCTATCCCTAGAAGGCCCTAACTCTTCAAGTAAGCAGATAATGCCACTGTATTTTGGTTATTTTTTTTGCAGAAAGCGCACTGTCTTGTATTTAGCCACACCTGGAGGCCCCAGTGTGTTATATAGTGTGTATATGCACTGTGAGAGAAAGGAGGAGAAATTCTGTGTCTTGAAGAGCTAAACAGAGCAAAGAAAGGACTGGCAGTTAAAAGATGTAGAAGTCTCAAGGCGGTTAGGTGCAAATAATTCTGTTAGGTGCCTTTTCAGCCTAACCCGTACATCAGTAACTGAGGTCAGGTGTTCTGGTCTGATGTATGTTCAAGTGCTTGAACTTCAGGGGGTTCAGGCCACAGTCCTGCAGAGACCCAGCAGCTGAGGTAGGACGTGATGCTGTAGTTCCTCCTTATTCTCCAGCTGGGATCAGAGCTGTTCCCAAGCCAATTTCCCCTGAACATGCTCAGAGAATCCCAGCAAGAAGGGCTTTTTTTTTTCAATGAAAAAAAGTACTTTTTCTCAGAATGCAGTCCTAGATGTGTTGTAAAAGTTGACCAGACAGGTGCTGGCTTGCAGAGTCTCACGGTCCAGAAGCCAATCCCAAACCTGTGCTGCACTAGGGGCTTTTCAGCTGAGGCACCGTCTCCTGTGTCTTCTAAACTGAAGTCCGTTTGCTGAAGCAGTAAACTGTGCTGAGCTCCTCTGGCTACATTTGTGATCACACAGTGATGTTTTTCTGCCACTTTACTGTCTATTGTGGGAGGGTATTGCAAGTGTTTTTGAATGAAGCTGTTTGGGTGAATCTTATCTCCGTACATCCTGACAAAGAGATTTTTGTTCTGCTGTTAAGAACTTAAAAATCTTAAATTCCTCACCTTACCGTTTATGGGAAAATCAAGAATAGTATATTTACTGTTAGAGGAGGAACACGAATGTGAGCTCAGTTATCCCAGATCAATCACAGCAAGTACTCCACACTATCTTTGAGACCTGTACTGAAATGAAAGTGCTAATGATATCTAATGAGATTTAGATAGTTGGTGGAAGAACAGAAATGCTAAATGGCCTAGCTTAGCCTCAGGCTCTTCTGTTCACTCCTAAAGTACGTTTCCTTTGTGACTCAGCCTGCTTTACATCTTTTCGGTTTTGTATTTCAAATTCTGTCTTTAGACCGTGAGAATTATTGCTGAGCTGGGAGCGTTAATGTAGAAGGGGTTGTGGAGCTCCTAGGAGTTGTTAGCAGTTGCCTATTACTTTGGAATAACTGATTCATATAAAAAGCAGCATAAAATCTGTGATAATTAGGCTATCTCATCAAATGGGCTGAACCAACAGATGGTTGGTTGAAGAATGGAGAAGAGCAGAATAGTTCTTAAGATGTGATCCACAGAATGCAGAGGTTCCTGATCCATACTTTGCGAATTCCAGTTCAGCAAACATGACCATGAAAAGAGTTTTTCAAAGTGAAGAATGAGGGAATGGGTTGTGTTTGGGTTTATCTTCTTCTCTGAGAAGCTGCAAAGAATGCATATATATGCACACTATTTCAAGTCTCTTGTAGCAAGTGTCTGTTAAGGAAGGGTTATCTTTCACCTGAGTTTCACAGATTTGGAATGCAGCCACAGGGAACTTGCCGGAATTACCCTAGCTCACGTAGAAAGGGAGGAAGATAAACAGATTTTATTGTCGGGTGATCTAGGAACTGTTTTAAAAGTCTGCTCTCTTCCAGATCATGCAGAAAGCTCCAACTTCCTTCAGGGTCCAATGGCCAAATTTAATATCTGTGTGTTTGCTTTGTTTTTACAGGAGAACTTGATCGGTGCATTACTAGCTATTTTTGGGCATCTTGTTATCAGTATTGCACTCAACCTCCAGGTTAGTATCACGAAGCAAATATTGATCCTGCCTCAAGTATCCTGCGTTAAAAAGCATCAAGCATGCCAAGGACTCTTTGCCCTTGTTTTCTCTTCTAGAAATACAGCCACATCCGACTGGCAGGTTCCAAAGACCCCCGAGCCTACTTCAAAACCAAAACATGGTGGTGTGGACTGTTTCTGCTGGTGCTGGGTGAACTGGGAGTGTTTGCCTCTTATGCCTTTGCTCCTCTTTCACTGATTGTGCCGCTCAGTGCAGTGTCTGTTATAGGTAAGGGGGAAAGAGGCAACAGCCATACAAGTCTGAGTGCGTTCCGGTGTCAGACTGCTGATTGTAACTCACCGATTCTCTCTCCTTTTTTTTATAGCTAGTGCAATCATAGGAATTATATTTATTAAAGAAAAATGGAAGCCCAAGGATTTTTTGAGTAAGTTCAACAGTTCATTTTTTCTCTCTTTTTATAAGCTGTTCAACACATAGCATGGCCTCTCAAGAATCATGAGAGTGATGACAAGATCTCCTTTACCTATGGTACCCCTTTGAAGAAATGTGTCACCTCATCCACTGTTTAAAAAAAAAAAAAGAAAAAGATCCATTTTTAAGTTGTTTGTTTCTGACTTGTGCAAAATCATCTGAATTTCATGGGTTTTAGAAATATGTGCAAATGGTGTTTGCAGGATTTGAGAATCATAGTTCTCTGGGCTGAAGCTGCAGCCTAAGGCCTTGACTCTGGGCTAGCGTAGGCACAACTGAATCAGCTGAATTTCCTACGTGTGAAGTGTTTGTAGAATTGGGACGTTCATTCTTCTAGTTCCTAGAAGATGGGCTGTGGGTAGTGCCAGGCAGGATAAGCCCTAGATACAGAACCTGAAGTTGCTATTGGTTTAGCAGATGCTATCTGGTATGAACTTTTTTTCTCAACTCACAGCGCGCACATTGCCTAGGGTTTATTTGGTTCTAATATTTTCAAAGTGGGGCATGAAGGGCAGAGTCATGAGTCATTCAGAGGAATGTGCACGATGTCATCAACGATCACTGTGCATGTGTGATCTTAATTCCATGCATCCACACTAACCCACTAACTTTGTCCTCTTTTTCTTTTTTTCTTTTTTTTTCTTTTTTTTTCCCCCGTCCTTTGGTTGCCGAAGGGCGCTATGTTTTGTCCTTTGTAGGCTGTGGTTTGGCAATTGTTGGAACTTATCTGCTGATAACATTTGGACCTAATAGTCATGAGAAGATGACAGGAGAAAATATCACTAGGCATTTAGTGAGCTGGCCATTTCTATTGTATATGGTAAGACGGACCATAAAATGTGTGGCAGTTTTCTCCTTTATTCCTGACTGGGAGTTTCATTTCAAGCATTATTTTTCTTGTGGTTACTAGCAATATTCCTTGTACTCGCTAATGAACCTGTGCCAGCTTTTCCCTGTGTCAGTTCCACACTGCATGTGGACACATGCATGCACAATAACGGAACTCTCCCAGTCTTTCTCTGAATTATTCTGTTAGGGCTTAGATATCTTTAACTGAGAAGTTTAAAATAGCTGGCTCTCTCCCTGACCTGTCAGCTCCAGTCTGTGGCAGTAGCACTGATGGCAGCTGAGAGCAGCTGATCCAGAGGTGGCTCAACACTGTGTTTGCATCTGGACTTTTTCTAGACTGACTTTCTCTGGAGCCATCAAGCTCTCATTGAGAATCTTATGAAATCCGTTGTTTTTTAATGGAGATAAGTTTGACTGTTAAATAAGAGGTGTGCTGCTGGGATCACTTAAGGAACCTCATTACAGAAAGTGGGCTGAGATCTCTGATGTGAATATTCAATCAGCATTATTTGATCTGCTTTACCATGAATGTAACGTCAAAAGTGTCCCACGTTTCCTGTTCTGCAAGAAGCAACTGAATGTCTCATCTAACTAGCATCTAAGATCACGCTAAATTTAATCTATAATTGTGTGGGATCCTCATTTTCCTTTCATTTGCCCAATTCTGGCTCAGAATCCCATTTACTGCCAACACCCTGTACAACGCGTTTTTAATATCCCATGTCTATCTTTTGTAGCTTGTGGAGATCATCGTCTTCTGCCTGCTACTATATTTTTACAAGGAGAAAAACGCAAACTACATTGTAGTTATTCTTCTGCTGGTAGCTTTGCTGGGTAAGTTGATTTGGACCTGTAAGATGATCTAAATCTGGGTTATAACAGTAAACTACAGGAAACTGAGGCATCCATAGCTGCTGCGGACTTATATTGACCTAATTAATGTCCTAAAATGTACCATTCTACTTCAGGAAAGTTACTACAAATTAGGTAAAGCTTGCGGTGACATTTAGGATCTTTGCAAATGACCTTTGAACAGTTAAGACTTATTTCCCATAAGGACAAATAATCTGCCAAATACAGAAAGTGCAGGCTATTTATTAACGTTCTTAATTTTAATCTGTGCATGCAAAGCATGGTACAATATCTTATTTATTCAATGGATAAGGAAGGCTTATTCAGTGGATGAAAGAGGATTTGACCTATGAGAGTCTTCTTGGCTCTGGAAAGCTTCGCTGTGTGGCTAGAGAAATTACAAATGCTCTGCTGGTGCCAGTATGTTCCTATTTAAATTGGGACAGCCTCTGGGCGTGGGCTGAAATGATATTTTTGATATCCTTGTTGCCTACAATGAGATCCTCCAGTGACTTTGGAAAGGGGCAGGATTTCACTTGTACTGTTCTCCAAGTTAATCTGTTGTTTGTTTTTTTTTTTAAGAAACTGTTATCAATTAAACTTCAAAAAAGTTGAGTAACAGCAAGGCAGTGACGCAGCCTGACGTGCTGTGGAATCTATGTCACAGTCATCAATTTTTGCTATTTATGCAACTTCAGTCACTGCAGTGTCTTCTTGTCGCCCTTTTTATTTTTTTTTTATATTTTATTACTTGAAGTATTTGGAGCTTGATGCCTCACCGATGCCTCAGAGGCTGTGTGAATCATAGACAAAGCAACTATCCTAATTCTGAATGGCGCTGCCTTGTGCTTTTAAGAACTGGGAAAGAAGTAGGCTCTTTCCAGTTCTTGTTTTGAAAACTTCCTTAGCTTCATTAACCAAGCTACAGCGGAATCTTGGTAAACATTCGCAGGTTCCATGACTGTTGTGACGGTGAAGGCTGTGGCAGGAATGATTGTTGTCTCCATACAAGGAAACTTGCAACTCGACTACCCTATATTTTATATCATGTTGGTGTGCATGATTGCTACAGCGATCTTTCAAGCAACGTAAGACACTCACTTTCTTTTTGTCTGTATTTGTGCATGTTACAGTGGATCAGTAATTAGTGGGCTGTTTGTTATCCATTCCAAGAATGCTGATTAAATTGTAAAAGAATTATCCATTCTATGACCTCAAATCTACAACCTGTCCTCGGATCCATGTCACAGGAGCCTGGGGTAGTGATGCTCTTTACTGTTCCATGTAGTGACACTGCCAAGTAGTTTTAATCCCAAATTTGTATATCGTTCCAAGTATTTGCAAAACAATGTTAGGAATGAACCGGTGGCAAATCAAATGCAGTGTCTGTGTAGTGGCTAAACCCAAAGAGCAGCATCAGTGCTGTCGCTGATGTGTTTGGGGTTTTTTGTGTGGGTTTTTTTTAAATCTGTTCTTGTAATAACGTAAAAAGCCACTAGCAGCAGGGATAAAAAGCTATTCAAAATGTGAACGGTGTTCTGGCCCTAAGGTCAGCGGCAGTAATTTTACTACTTTTTGTCAGTTTAGCCACAAGGCTCCTATCATTTATATTAATTCCAAGGGATGCTACTGCAGGTTTCATGAGAAAGAAAATATTTTTTTCACTTTATGCATCACTTTTGAGAGGCGTTTCCAAAAGGAGGGAGGATTATACTAGTCCGTGATAGCTGCTACACAATTTGAGCATCCTTCCCAAATCAAGCCCTGTTGTCTGTCATTGTATTGCAGATTTTTAGCTCAAGCCTCACAGCTGTATGACTCATCTCAGATTGCCAGTATTGGCTACATCCTGTCCACAACGGCAGCAATCACAGCAGGTAATAGTGCACAAAACAGCGTGTTGGTCCTTTCTAAAAGAAGGGCAACAGATTTTTTTTTGAAAATAATCCTTATTTACAGATGAGGAAAGTGAATACTCAGCGAGATGATGACTTGTATTTTCTTGTCATCTCTCTTCTGCAGCTGGCTTTGTTTCCTTTTTTCTTTCAAAAAACGGGAATGATCCCATTAGACTGTGTTAAAATTTTCTGTTAAGTTCTGTCATTTTGTTTAAAGTGTATGGGAACTTAGGTTTGAGACTAGCACTAGCGTGTAGAAGAGGATGATGTGTGCTCTTAGATGTGCTACTTGAATGCACAGCTCAAATTTCTCATCTAATTTTATCCAGATTTTGTTAAAAACTGTGGTACAGTGTATAGACATGTTTGTTTCCTCTGTACAAAGGTATTACAGTTCTCTACCTGATAGTCCTGTTTGCATTGTATCTAGAACGCAGCTGCTCACAGCTTTAGAGGCACTTTCCTTTCTGAACAGTTTACTCCAATTTCAGCCCTTGCCCGCATCAGAAAAGCTTTGTCTGTGTGAACAAAGATGAGCATTTTCAACCCCTTACGCTTCAGATCTGATGAGCAGCCTTTTTAAGGTTTTGTTCTCATTGGACATATGAGCGAAACTGGGGAATAAAGAAAACAGAACACATAACCCCACACCAGAGAAAACGTCCATCGCTGTCAAGCAGATGCACTGTCTGTGTAAATAGCAATGCTCTTCTAGGTATATAAGGGCAATAGCTTCACCCGTAAATTACACGTTGCCTTTTAATGCCCTTCAATGTCATGAGAGAGTATGTCCTACTCTTTAGCTAATGTTTGTTTCCCATCATGTTCCAAGCCATATGCTGCTCTAAGATTCATCAGCTTATTTACTTTACTTCAATTAGAACTGTAAAGAGTAGGAGCCAGAATTTATGTCCTGTTGACACCGAGGACACTTGTCATCTTACAGGTTTGAGCTGTATCTACCTGTTTAGGGTCAAAAGTTTGTATCCTGTTGTAGTTAGAGAGATCTGATTTGGTTTGTCATTCAGACTTCAGAAATACAGTCTCTCTTGTTTAGATGGTAACCACTGCCGTGTGGGTGAGAATTTGGCTCAGGCTTGATTAGCACAGTGACCTGCAACAGTTCCAGCAACATTTCCTTCACAGCCCCTTAATCCCAGTGCGGAAATATTTGTACCAGTTCCTGTCCTGCTGTACAGATTTACTCGCACCTCTGTTAGTTACACCAGTAAAACTATTTTTGGTAGTGAAATTCTAAAAGCTTTGTCAATAAATTGTGTTAAAGTGGAAATTGGGCCACGGTCTTCTATTATAAGATCACTAAAAAAACAAAGGTGCTGACTATAAAAATAGGAATCTTACATGATTTGGTTTCTGGAGGGACTAGTGCTGAAGAGGCAGCACTAATTGCTCACGTAAGCTGGGAAGCAAGATGTCATTAATTCTTTCCTTTTCAAGGAGCAACTTTTTACTTGGACTTCACTGGCGAAGATGTTCTCCATATATGTATGTTTGCACTTGGGTAAGTGTTTAAAGTTCCCTTGATAGAAAACTGGAAAGTATTTTTTCACGTGACTGCAATTTTAAAAATACCTATTTATCTCTCCATATATATATTATCTCCACACGTTCTTGGAGAGGAGAACAAGCTGATAGCACTTTTCTCTGTGAAACAATGGCCCATAGAGCTCTCAGTATCTTGTCTGAGTGATGATGGATGCTCTAGAGGAATTGTATAATGCTAGATTATGCCTAATTGTACAATATTAAACATTGAATGGATGTCAAAGCATCTGTTTTTCAAGCAAACTGCTCATGAATCTAGAAGAATTGCAGAATAACCGAAAGAAGGCATTTCTAGGGAATCTATTTCAGGTTTTGCTCCAGGCCTTCACTGAACTGTGACTGGATTTCTGCAGTCCCGTTTCTTACGACACAGCCACTCACACAATGCAGATATGATCAGTAAAACATTGCAGTGTAACTCTGTGGTTAGTCCTAGTACAGTGTCTTGATATGATTAGCTCGCCACAATAGGGAACATTCTGAAATGTTTTTCAGATCAGTACAGGAAAAAAAAAACAACTGGGAGATTACGAACTGTGCCTTTCTCTGTCAACATACTGTAAATATGAAAATCAACAGTTGTTAGTTTTTTTACTTGTGGGAAACCTTTCAAAGGTCAGGCTGCTAAATCTTGAAATTTTGTTAAAGAAAAACTTTTGATATGCTTCCTTTCCCCTTTAGTTAATCAAAGTTAATTCATTCATTAATGTGAAAACTGGTCCCTGCATTTTGATAAAGAAAAGGTGAAGTTCTCATTGCTAGGTGGATTTCAATACCACTGAAGAGGGTTCTTTGGCTGAGACAGCTCCCTGTAATTCTCACTTCACAGTACTTTTACTTCCAGTTTTGAATTCTTTATGGTGCTACATGACAGGCACTTGCAAAAAACAACATGCAATATTACCTCCTCTTCCTTGTCAGTTATCTCAGTAGATCTTGTCTTCTCTCTCAGGTGCCTCATAGCATTTCTAGGTGTCTTCCTGATCACAAGAAATAGGAAGAAATCTGTACCATTTGAACCTTACATATCAATGGATGCTATGCCAGGTAACAGTAAACATAGAGTGGTTTATCACTCTTTCTCCTTGAAGGGTTGGATTTCACAGTGAAAGCTCAAGCTTTAGGCTTTGTTAAGTATCCAGATGTATCAGGTAGGGGTGGTTTTTTTCCTAGTGTTTTGCTGTCTTGCTTGTGCCTTTTAAGGGGTACGTGCATGTTTTTCAAGGAGCTGAGAAGAGGTGATGTGCCACTTGGATGTCACTTATGCTGGGTTCTCTGACACTGGGGACAGGTCATATTTTCTCAGAACAACCTTGTCCAGTTGGCTGCTACCCGGGAAGATGAACTAGTTTTGAGCACATGCTTGGGACTGCGCTTGGTCTTCATCCAGCAGGAAGAACTGATTATTGGGGAGAACTAAGATGTGCTACGAGAGGTAGAGGCCAGGGAAGTAGAGCTAAACTCTCCTTTTGGTGAGCTGTATAAAAGATGTGCAGCACTTGATAAATAACTGTCTGCCATCCCTCATTCACTGGAAGCTTATTTCTCCATTAGTTGCTTTAGTGCTAAGCAGAAAAACATTATGTCTTTCATTTAACAGTCAAGAACTGATGAGCCGCATATGATGAACACTGAGATTTTATAGTTTGCTGATTAAACAGAGCGCAGGAAGAATGCACTTTTGTTCCTAAGCATTTAATCTCTGTCTTGGCTCTTTTCAGGCATGCAGAACATGCACGATAAAGGGATTGCAGTTCAGCCTGACCTCAAAGCTTCTTTTTCCTACGGTGCCCTAGAGAACAATGACAACATGCCGGAAATTTATACTCCAGCTACATTGCCAATCGTGCAGGAGCAGCATGGTTCCAAAGGAGTTTCTGCTCCACCCTATCGGGTGCTGGAACACAGCAAAAAGGAGTGAGTGACCTTTAAGGAACTGATTTGAATCATCAGAAGTATGACCTTTATTTATTTACCCATTAAAATACAAGCAAGTGTAAAGCCAACCTTGATACAGTTTAAAGCTCGTCTCAAACTTAACTTTCAAGGCTGATTATTAAAATAAACAATCCTCTATAGTTGTGAAGTTGAAAGCATTCGTCTTGGCAAGAAGTAAATCATAGTTCTCTGTTGAAGGCTGCTGTCTGGAAGTGTGAAATGGTGAGGGCAGTATCATGGGAGCATGAAACCGATGAGATAGCAGATGCTGTGAAAACGCAGAGCTGTGGGAAGAGAAGTGACTCTGCAATTTTTAGTTCTGCTGGGAGTGGATTTATCTCCAAATAGAAGTTTTCGGGAGTTGCTCACAGAGAGAGGAGGGAAGAATTTAATCTTTCATCTATAGAGACTGTGATGGATTTCAAGAGTTGTAAATGCTCACGCCTCTAACGTAACCACCAAACTACCTTAACATGGCAATAAAATGTAATTATTTTCAGGCACGAATACTGAAACTTACTGTGTCTTTAGAGCAGCATAGTTGGTTGCAGTAAGCAAGCTACTTCATTCCTTCAAAACGTGAATCTTGGGCACTTCCCGACTGGTGTTGAACATGTGCACTGGGTACGTCAATTCTTTTAATAGCACCACTGGATTTTATGGCAGCTTAGAACAAAGACTACTTGCCAGTTTTCCGGTTTCATAGTAGGAGCTTCAGGTTGTATTAAATGGTGCAGAGGGAACGCTGTAAAGTGCAAGAACAAGAAGAAATGAGAATAGTAACCGATGGGTATCTGGTGGGAATCTTTTGTAATTCTTGACGAGGTCCTAGTTCTTTTATCACCTTTATTTTCTTTCTGGTTTGGGCAGGATTTCCAACTTGGTTTAGTGGCCTAAAGTTGTTGACATTCCTTAATGCATAAAGGTGTTTTATGCACATCTTTATGCACCTTAAGGCATAAAGGTGTTGACATTCCTTAGTTAAAAAGCTCAGTCAAGGTGTTGTAGTAGGCTAGACTTCCCCTCCCTCCTTTTTTTCTTTTTTTTTTTCATTTTCTTTTCCTTTAAATAAAGCAAAAAAGGGCACTGGTGACTGACCCAAGAATTAAAAAGAAGCATACACAGTCCAGCACTCAGGACTGTAAGAATAATGGAGCATTGTGTACTCATGATATTTATCTTTCCAACTTCCAAGCTGATAGGAAGGGAGAATAGACACAAGGGTGGGGGGAAACTTGTCAAGTGAAAAGTACATTTATTGGCATATGCAAGTTACACTGGCACTCTGGTATCCCCATCTTCTCTAAAAGCACTTGTTTTGCTGGGAAACAGAATTTTAAGTCTGTTTGGTGTGTCTTGGACTGTATGCATAGTGGAGTGTCTCCACGACCTTAGAAGACTTTATTTGAAACAGATGGTGCTTGTGTTCCGTGCGTTTTTAAGTGGTTACTCTGACACCAAGAGGGTTGGGAAGATCTTGGACTTGAAGCAGTGATTTTTCTGCAATTATTTTTTATTTTTAAATTGACTTACGGCCAGTTTCTGTTCCCACTACCAAAAATTCCCAAGAACTCCACTGACTTGTATATAGTTATTCCAGGTTTTTGCTATTGTATATGACAACAGAATCGTTGTTTTGCATATGTTTGCTCTGTCAGCTCTGAATATTAATTTAATTTGCAAATACTTGAGACTGCTTTGATGCTTTTGTGCAGCCAGAAAAATTATAACCTTCCCCCTCTCACAAGGAGTAGGTGCCTAGCGTCTGTGTGTATACCTATACGTGAAGTTTCTTCACCAGCTTGGCATGTCTGACAACTCAGACCTTATCACTGGCATCCTGTACATTACAGCTTATGAAACCTCAAGAAATAACAGCTCTTTTTTTGCTCTCAATGCTTTTTGTGTTTAAATAAGATAACAATGTTAATGGGCTAATACTGCCGGAACATTAATCTTGTCGGAGTTGCAGTGACACTGATTTACTACCTTTGGCTTTGTATCCTTGGTAATCAATTGTTTGTGAATTTATGTGCAGCTTTTGTTCATTAACAATACAAAACCAAGTAGTACAGGGGAGGCTGAATGGGAAGGGAACAAGAACGCTGGCTTTTCTTATCTCTTCCCTTTTAATCAATGAGGCAGTAGCTGTTTTGACCTATTAGTTCTGAAACCACTGAAACATACTGTTTTAAAACCAGCTGTGCTAAACCATGCATAGCTGCAAACTCTACTTTTTACATGGCAAGGTTCTGTGTTTAGTTAGTTTATACCACAGCAATGTCTGTAATAATCAGAAACACATAAATGTTTTGCCGTTGACTTCTACCATTAGGTTCTTAGTTTTTCAGTAGTGTTTAAAAACATGCAGTTGACGTGCAGACTTTATAGCCAGTAAATGATTGATTCAGAAAGATGAGGAGAAAAAAACTAACCATTCTCCTAATGTTTCAGCAGGTTTTTTCTCCTAATTTTGGGGCCTGATGACATGAGAGACAAACAGAGAGTACTTTCCCAGGGGCAAAGAACCACTCTGATGCATAGGCCCTGCTTTTACTTCTGTTTTGTGGACTGTGCTCTGCCCTAATTCAGGGTTTTTTTTTGCAGTGAACTACCCAGATCCTCCACTGCCTTGCAGCCTGAGTGCTGGCTGACTCCTGGCCTGACCTCCCTCTCTGCCGGAGATCTCTCAGTTGTTAGCACGTGGCTGTCTTGTGCTCTGGGTGAAATTTCCTCTAGCCATAACCTGAGCTTTTGTATTACTGTGCTATTTGGGCCCTTTTCTTTCAAAGACTCTAAAGGCAAGAGTCTTGCTCTAAAGCTTTATATAACCTTGTTTTATTTACACAGTCTGCAAGCGTTTAAATAATTCTACTTAATAATGACAGTTCCCTTTACCTGCAGTGAGATTTGCTTTTGCAAACTTCCCGACAAAGGCCTCCAAGGGAGGTGATGCCTGTTTCAGCAGCACATAAATCACAATATTTTTGATTACTCCATTGTGCCGCATCAGTAGAGCCTGAGGTGTTCCTCAGACTACAGGCCTCAACTCAATGCACTGATGTCGTACGGGTTGTATTTTTGCCAGTCTTTGTTAGCCACTGTAAGCACAGCACTGGGCTGCCAGACTGCACCTTGCTCCTGCTTGCTGCCTATGTTCAATATTTGAACTTTAAAATATGGTGGGTGTGTGGTTGGTTTTTTTTGTTTGTTTGTTTGCTTAATTTTATGCAGTCTTCCCTTTCTTGCTCTTTCCCTTAAGCTTCCAAAAGATTTTCTGCTCTTCAGCACAGTCTTACAGCTGCCATCTCTGTTGCTGAGAAGGCAGGAACAGGGGCCCCTAGGAGCTAAACATCTGTTTAAACTGACCGTAGGACTTCTGCACTCTTTCTTACAGTGGGAGGGTATAGCTCAGGATTGAAACAAACTCCTTACCTCCCTTCTAGTTCAGACCTTAGAAGTTATAAACAGGGGGCTATTTGTATCAACTCTATACGTTTTATAGAATATATGTGGTCTGAGGTGACAATGGCCATGCCCAAGATTGCAGCAAACATTTACAACTAAACAACATATGAAGGAGAGGAGCCCCATGCCGCCTTCTAGTCCTTCTTGCAGCATGAAAAAAGAATCTGTTGGTGTATAGCACACTTCAAGATCTGTATGTCAAAACTTTACTTTAACCAGGGCTGATCCTGAGGGAGACAGGGACTGAAAACAGCAGAGTAGGCTTAGATTTCCAAAAGTGCAACGTTTTTCAGCATCGAGGGCTAAAAAAGCATGCAAAAAAATCAACTGACTGCTGTCTTCTTTACTAAACTAGTAGAGTAGCTCCTTGACTCTCCATCTCCTAGCTTCTTTATCAAATGTGAACTGACATCTATTGCCTTCACACTGTGTGGCTTTTCAATGCACCAGAGCACTTAATATGTTCTCAGTGTTTATCTTACATGTAACTTAATGCTGTGGAATACAGCTCCTCTGTTGGCTGAATGTACAAAGTGATCTGCCTACAATGTTCTCTTCTTCACTTTAAAATCTGTAAATAAGTCAAGCTTTACAGTACTGGACTATGAGGATAACTGCTTAATTTTTCATAAGCAATGTTGCATGTCTATTTAATTCTATATGTCTTTTAGGTGAGACCTTTGGAAATGAAACTTAATAAAAGATTGTGGTAAAACCTATATAATTCTGGCCTGCTCCGTGCTCTTGGTATAGCTTTAATCAGCCATAAATATCTTAAAAGAGAAGACAGAATTTAGTTTACTACCTTAAGTACCATGACTGTTGGGTTTTTTAGCAGAATACTTTTAAATGAAATGCAACCACTGATGTTTGGGGCTGCAACATTAGTAATGCTTGCAATTTTACATGAGTCTCCAAGTATTTAGCGTCAGCTTTAGGAATCGTGCAATTTCTTTTAAAATCTTAATTTTACAGGGCTTAAAAAAAATATATCGTTATCTCAGAGAAGAGCTTGAAAATGTGATCCAAGTATAGCCTAAACAAGTCAGGGGGACACACACAAGATGAGCCAGATCACAAAACCAAAAGCATTATATTATCGGTGGCCTGACTCATGATTTTTGCGTGCCTGCCAACTCAATGCTGAGACTGAGACAACAGCATGCTTCTCTGAGACAGCAAAGACCTCTAATATTAGTCAGGAACACTATGCTGTAGGAGATGCCATCCTTCAGATCCAGGATATCATGTCTTTGCCAGAGTAGACTGCTTAAGGGCATTTCCTAACAATGCCATTAAGAGACACAGACGGTCATAAATTTAGAATACTGGCAATGTAGCTTAATCGAATGCTTGCCAACCTAATTAACGCTCACCATATGGGTTTTAGTCCAAGGGGATAAGCAGAAGATAACCCTCAGGATACTCTTAATTAAATGTATCTCTTGGGGTCCCAAACCACAAATGGAAAAAAAAAAAAAAAAA
>VZRU01002453.1:1853-13268 GCA_013398155.1 Pedionomus torquatus
GTTTTTTGAGCCAGGCCAGCTTGTATGACATTCTGGCTGATTTCTCTGTGTGTTTTGCAAAACCTCAGCTGTTAAAAACCATTAAAAGATGCAACGGACCCTTGTTCCTTTCTCATTGTGATTCCTCGAATATGGGTAAAATGCGCCCAACTGTATCCAAGGAACGGAAAGTTCATACTCTTTGAAGAAGCCTGTCCTGTCTGAAAGTTGAAACATGATCCAATTGGAATACTATAAATTGTGGTGCAACATCAAGATAATTCAGTGTAAAGTAATAACTTCACATAAGATATTCCAAAGAGACCAAATGCTGTGACACCAGAAAAGAAGAATGATTCATTATAACTTGCCCCCTTTGGTGTGCTAATGGTTATATAGACAATACATAATCAACAATTAACCTCATTCCTCAAATAATTTTATAAAATATTTATTTTCTTAAATAAATCTCTGGCCATTGCCACAAAATACCTGCCAAGGCAACAAACAAAGCTCTAGGAAAAAATAATAAATAAATGAGGACATGGAAATTTATACTTCTAGTTGCTCCACCAACACTATGAGCACCTTTCTCTGCAGCGTATGCTGTTATCTCTGCCATGTGACTGGCACGGATGCTTCACTTCTTAGAACAATTCATTTGAAGGAACATCCCTTTGCAGAATGTATGATTCACATATTGCGAATCATCACAACAAAATTCTAAATTGCAATACTAGTTAGAAAGCTACACTGATTAACTCACACTGTTCTCCACTGCCAGCCCCACAGTAATTGCCTAAACAGTTGATTCAATAAGTCACTACTTATTTATGCAGCTTAGTGACACTATAATTACAGCAAAAATACACAAGTCACTTAAATTACCGTAGCAATTAAAGTAGACTAATGTGCTGTAATTATTTCTTCCAAGCAAACAGTAAGTTTCCTAGTATCTTTTATTTCTTTGTAATGTACTATCAAACATTTCAGGCTCTGCTTGGTTTACCCCACTTCAGCAATGCTTTGGAAACTGTAGCTAAAATGTCACATGTAAAGGAATTGTTCGTCATGAATAGAACTACTCAAGGATGAGCATGGCCGGAGTATTTTACTGAGTCACAGCTGTATCCATGAAAAGCAATTACTGATGTCACAGAGCCTGGATTCACCTCCAAAGGGTTACTACACTCACCAGTGAGGGTTCTGGCTTTCATCTGTGGAAAAGCCTCATTATGAAAGAATAGCATTAAGCCAATATCCAGAAGCTTCCTCTGTCTAACGGGTGGAGAATTGCTGTTTGGCTTTATGTTACAGGTTTTTGTGAATTTTGTGTGCAAATGATCTTTCTCCTTGGCTGGTTTAGGATTAGAATAAATAATTATTACTATATGTCTTAAATTGCACAGTTGCTCCTTCAGCAAGTAGCAAAGAACAAAGTGGGAGCTGATATGTATAGATATACAGATTTTTTTTTAAAATCACATTTTTCAAATGTTTCAAGCACCAGAATAGCTCTATAAGCTGGGCAATTTATAATTTATTGTAGAGGTCTTGGTTACACTCCCTCTCCCAAACAGAAGGAAATATTTTACTACAATTCAGTTTGTAGCTAATACATAGAAAAGGAAGGTACCATTGCTCTCACTGGTAATTTTTTTTTTGCTTATGCTGCCCAAATCACACGTGATTTGGTTGACACAGGAGGTATCAGACCTTCCTTCCTGTCCTGTCAGCAATTTCACTCCTGCCTTGACCGGCAGAGCCGCGATGGCGTGTTGCCCAGTAAAACATCCACTCAGTCACAAATTCAAGCAGCCTTGACATTTTCTTTCTTTATGGTAATACCAAAGTTACCAAGGGCTTTAAGGTCATTAAGCCTCATAAAGAATTCCTTACTTACTCCTTGAGTTGGAAGTGAAAGAGCACGACTGTATTATCACTAGATCAGACGTTATCTGAACCCGCCTGGGGTACCATCCAGCAAGCAACTGATAATTTCATCTGCCTCGGAACCAAGAAAATAAATTCTTAAAAGTAAAGCCTTATGCACACACCTCGCATTTTAAAAGCCACTTTTCACTACTACTAAATTTGTTTGCAATAGAGGACATAAGGGAGCCCTTCTTAAATTAACATTGTTAAAAAAATAAATTCATTTTCCCTGAGGAGATGAAGAGCATAAATTAAAAACTGTGTCAATTCTAGGAGTAACCCAGGCTATCCTAGCAAAATATAGAAACAAAAAGTATTTTCTTTTTAATTACAGTAATTACATGAGACCATCACTGAGTAATTACTGTTCCCAATAGCTGATTAAAATGTCCAGACCTGTTCTCCATTCTGCCTTGGGAATGAATACCCAAGCCGTGTCTTTTGACTGATTTTTCTTGGTTTTGATGCAGAGCATCGTCCCAGGACAGCCCTGGTACTTGTCTCATAATAGAAACATCTGCTGAAAAGGCAACGTGTTGTATTTGAATGTGATGGGAGAAGGAAATGCTCAGTGGTGAGTAACTACATCCAAATTCAACTCCATGAGAAATAACACCATGACCATCTTATTTCATAAAACAGGTCAGCAATTTTGCTCACACAATATAAAGTTTCCATGGATGTTTACTTGGGTAAACTGTCTTGAAAACAGACCTTGAAAATTGTGTCTGCTCAGGGTCAGAGATTCTGAAGCTGCTAAACTCAAAATAAAGACTTTGCCTGCTTTTTCTGTGACAGTCAGTGATGCAGCTGCAGCTGTGCTTCAGCAGGTGTGAGGTTTTATCTTCTATCCAGCTCCAATTGCAGAAGGTATTTATCTCAGTGGATCCATGGAAGCTTCAGCTCAGGTCTGCAACAACCCACCTCACCTTCACCCAGAACATTCTTTCAGGTTCACAGAACCCCGCGTGCATCAGGGTCGAGGTCACTACGCTCACTGAGCAGTGATAGGACTGAAATAACGCCAACTGCAAGGGCTCTGGTGCTGCTGCTCAGACTTCTAACCACCAAACTCCTTTTCCAGCTGAAGTGCAGTATCTATGACATTAGAATGAAAAGAAAGTATTCTCAGGCATGTTAAATAGATCAAGTTTTGGCCAGAAGAATGTAGTCAGAGAATATTCATTCGCTACATATTTTGAAAATAACAAGACTACAGAATAGACATTAAGTTAGAAGTTACTGCAAGTCTTTGTAGGTGCTGCCACATCACCCATACAAACAAAAAGTTGGTCCGAGTGGGGGGAAGGATCATTTCTGAATATTAACTTCCTCACAATACAACAGTAAGCAACAGAAGTACTGAAATAAACCATTAATAAATAATTGTAATTAGTACTACTTTGCACCAGTACTTACATAGCACTAAGCTAAGGAAACTAAATATTTCTAGCATTTTACTCCACAGATAAATGTTAGATGATAATTAAGGGATGTAACCAAAACTAATTAGATATTCAAGCAACATCAAATGAGACCTTTCATTGGCTTTATTCACATAATTATTCCTAAAATATCCACTGAGAATTACATCCCATTTATCTAAGATCTCCTGACAGCACGATCAAAATTGCTTTCAGTTTCCTGCTACAGTTGAATATAAACACCCCAACTAGGTATTCTGAGGTTAGACGAGCTGATGTAGGTTAATGCATTAGCCTTCCACCTCTGGATACCAACCATCAATCCTGCCTAGTTGTGCAAATAAAAACATGCTTGTTCTGCACATTTTAATCACTAATGAATATCTACTCAACTGTTGTCGCCAAATTCAAAGCACCTTTCAGCTTGAGCAAATGCTCAAAACATCTCCAGTCCATAACAGGACCAGGGTTTGATTTCACAGGAAAGCCATCTCCAAATATCAAAAAAAACTTGAAAAATATTCCTAGTGGTGCAACAAAATCAGGACAGTCCATCAGCCACTTCAGCTGTTGCTGGTTCAAGAAGAGCTAACAGAGAATTTTGGTCTTCGTTCCTTGGAGATGTGTCCAAGCTGTAAAATTTGGATTTAACAAAGTATGGAGTTATTTAGTTGGAGGGATCCTCTGAAGTTCAGCCCTAACAATGTGCAGTGCTCTTTATAGCCATGAGATACTAATAAATAAAAGCATGTGGTAAAGAACTACATATTGGGATTACAATTTGAATATATCTCCTCGACATTGATATAAACAATTAGGTTCACATATGAATCAAAATTTCTTGGGGTTCAAGAATTTCTTCTCAAAGTGAGCTCCAGAGGAATCAGTTTGATTGAAAAGATGCTTCAGTGACTCTGAAGGTGAGACGCAGCAGGTAAGCCTTGCACGCCACAGTGCTAGTATAGCAGAGGATGCTAAGGATAGCTAAAGATGAAGATCTCAAGCCTATTCTATTTTTTTATAGCTCTATAAAATTTGTTTCCATCTTTCAAAAAATCCCACGATTTTTCCTCAATTTCTGATATACTTTGGAAGAGCTCACACAGTTGCCAACTACACTAGCTTAGTGAGGTAAATAAAACCTGCTAACACAGACAGCTAATGCCTGTGCCCCTGTTTTACATAAATCTGTCAGACTACTTTTTCCATTCTAACAGCCATAAAAAGAAGACTATGATTCTGAAAACATTTCTGTGTCATTAGAGAAATCATTCCAGACACAGTCAAGTTGTTCACATATTTTTTTTTTTAAATGTTGGATCAGGACTGGCATGTTGTTAACTGGTAGTTGTTAACTACATTTTTCAGTGATATTTATACAAAAATTCTGTTATCATATTACCTGGAATCCTTCTCATATGATAACTCCAGTTAATATTGAATGGAAAAAACTACCTGGACTCCACCCTGCCATAAATTAACCCTGCCAAGACAGTTTCAGTTTAAAAAAAAAAACTTAAAAACTGAAACTTAGTCAGGAAGTAGATTCTTTGGGTTCAGGCAAGGCGTAGGTCTTCCTCACACTCTTTGGGAACATTCAGATATATTTTTAGAGTGTACAGAGACTTTTTTTCAAATTGCCAATAGCTTGAGAATCACAAGCAATACATTCACCTCCTTTCTGACTGTTTTAACTGCCACTGATGCTTTACAGTTCTCTGGCCCGATAAATATTGGTGCTGAGCTGGTTATGTGAAAGGAAATAGGAGTTCTTTAGATACGTATATTAACTGGGAGAAGACAAGACAAATAGCCGATTTTCAGCCCAGTTAAATTACAGTATTTTGAACATGACTCCTCTTTGACTTTGTCAAATATTTTGCTTCTCAGAAAATATGAGAACAAGGAGGGAGAAAAGAAGGCCCTTTGAAGAAACCATTGATAAAAAGTGAGAATGAAAATAAGATACTTTAAAATAGAATACTAACATTGGAAACTTTAAACTCACAGTAAATGTAGGCGTTTTTCTTAACTGTACCTAAAATATAAAGAAGTTACACTTGCAGTGCAGAAAGGAACGGCCTTGAAAGCACGGCCTTGTGCCACTGCTAGAGACCAATAAACTGTTAATTATTACCATTACTGCATTAAGAAGCTATACTGAGGACATTCCGTACAAACTGCAAAATAATATCATGTTATATTTTCAATGAGATAAAAAATTAGGTTCTATATTTGATGTGCTGCCAAGTCAAATATTTAGTTTATTCTATCCAGTTTTAATAGTGGCTTCACCTTGTTCTCAAGTCCTCATTCATATTTTGTATTGTTTTAAAGCTCAGAATTTAAAATTCATTATTTTAACCCTTGCACTAACAGATTTGTAACAGAAGGCAATTAAAGCCTTTTCTTTTTCTGTGTTCATCAGGAACCTAGGATGTTATTTGCCATTGTAACAGCCTTTTACATTTGCAAAACCTCTTCAGTATTTCCTCTCTTCTCTTGCAGTTTAGATAATACAGCTTTTTCCCCATGAGGCGTGTTTTCTAGACCTGTAACTGCTCTTGCTGCACCCTTCTTGCCTCCCATCTACCTAAATCTGCGCAGAGCAGTGAAATTTGTAAGCAGATTTGGCTCCCTAAGGTCCACCAAAGTTTAGGGGAACGATTACTCTTTGCTTTTCTGCTATAACCCTAAAAGTTGAATTTCAGGTGAGAAACTTGCTTTCCACAGGAATGAAGGAATCACACATAAATTTATATATAATAATGCTAAGTGTGTGTAATAATAACTTGACTTTGTTTGCTCTTTGTTTTTTCTTCTTCAGGTCAAATACAAGCTCATGATTTAGCCAGATTAAGCATTCACTGCAATTTCCATCTTAACATTTTCAGGTTTTCCTCTTATTATTTTTCCTTTGAGGAAATTACAGTTCTCTTAAACTTTTTAAATTCCTTAGTCAAGTATCCCAGGAGATCCAAATTTTCCAGATTTCTCAAAAAAATCGACACAAGCTTCTTTAAAATATACTAATTTTTTTATTATTATACTGCTATTCCTTTTTAGCTTCTCTGAAGTGTAGATGTATGTAGACGTACAGTTAATCCTTTAAAATACCCTAAGTAAGTGCCTTCCATGCAAAGATGACAATACTATTAATAATCTATGCCATGGAGCCATAAGAGAGGAAATAGCACACCATTGGGAAAAAGAAATACAAATGCTGAGTCAATCTGGCATTTTTTTCCATGTACGAGAAGAAAAATAACTGTCATTTCAAGCAAATTGTAAACAGTTTTCATGAAAAGACTGCCACTTGTAAGTTTTGGGCAGGAAATAAAATCATAAGATGTTTTATTGTTTTGTTTCTAAACAGAAGTGAGTACAATAACAGCTTTGTTATTTTATGCCTTGACAAAGGAGTACATATAGCTGTCACCCATACATACGGCAACCACCCAAAGCCTTCCCTATTTACGGCAGCAATAATCAGCCAAATCACAGCTCTATTTCTTGAAAGCATCCCAAACTTTCACAAAATTCAAAAAAGTAGAAGATTGAAAGTTTTTCTGAGATATGTGTTTGGTGTACATAAAGTAACAAAAGGGAGTTATACAAGTCAAATGCATAAAGCCTTCTAATTTTTTCCTCTATCCAATTAATTGTATAATATTGTGACCACTTTAGTTCTGGAAAACAAGTATCTTTTTGACAATTTCTGTAGTTGTCCAACTTGCACAATGGCCTCCACCAACATCATCTCCTACAGGGTGAAGAAACCCTTCAGACTACAGACTTCTGAGCTAACATTTCTGACATGTATGTCTTACTAGGAAATCTCTCATGGAGAGTTTGGTACTTGAAGAAAACTGTGAGTGAAGCTGAAAGTTTTTACAGAGGTGCTCCAGTCCACAGGACATGAGTGTTTCCTAGCCTTGCCCCCTCCAGCTCCCTGTCCTGACCTTCTCCCAGGGTGAAACCTAGCAGTGTCAGTTGAGGCATAGGAAATCAAACATAATCACACTTTCCCTTCTGCTGGTTTTGTTAGAAGGACATTGACCTCCAGCAGAGGACAAGGAGGGATGAAGTTTTGAATCCCAGGAGTTGTTTGCTTTAATTGAACTTTATTCACACCCTCAGGGCTGGCACAAGTGAAAAATAGATTGCAATTAAGGATAAAGGTAGTTTTTAGCAATGATAGTATAAACCAAAGAAATTGGTCCCTTTAAGTATCTAGAAGATGGTTAGTTCAATCAGAAGACAGAAGTAAGAATGACCAAATTGGATAATATCTATGGACCTGCAAGGTTAGACAAATATATGTCCATGAATAGTTGTCTGCAGGATGTGGACTTTTCAGGATTGTAAATTAAACACGCACATAATATTGCAGTGTTATTTATTTTTTATCTGAATGGTAATGTAACTCCAGCTTCAGTCTCATCTGTTCATTCTTACAGTTTTTTAAACACTATATTATTCCAGTTTAGCTAAAGAAAGCTCTGACACTTTTGCCACTGACAGCAGCCTACAGGTACAGTAGGATATGAGTTAGAGATCATGTCTATTTGAAATGCAATAGTATTAACTGGCATAAGCCATAAACAAAAGCCCTTGGTTCTGAATGGTTCATTGCATTGGTTCATTGCAAATAAAAACAATAAAATCTGTCAAATACAAATGACTAAATAATTTTAATGCAAGTTTAAGTATTTTGCAACAGATCTTAAAAAAAATAATTTCATAATAACACTCTGAATTGCTTGTTGACTTTTCTAAAAGGTATGTAATAAAGGACAGAGACTGCAAAAGCAGCCTACGGGATTTAAGTACCCTGAATCCTTTAAGTTTAATGGAGAGAGGGTGCCTAAATATAGCCTTAGACATCCCACAGTTCAAGATTTCATTTTTCAAAGTTCCCTGCCCCTCAAGATTAAAATGAGGAATATACCTATAGATATGTAACAGGAAAGTTCTTTCCCTTGCTTTAGAGTGAACCCTGCTCTCCTTAGACATGGAAGTATTCTAAAAGAATTAACTTTACTGGAAGTCAAAAGAAAGTTAACTGTATATAATAGGTCTGTGTTGCAGTTGTTTATTGGTGTTTTCTAAAACTTTGACTTTGGATAAATTAGAGTCACAACCTTAATTTTACCTTAAGAAAAATGAATATGTTTTGTAAATTGTTGGAAAGAAAAATCCTGATAAGGTAAGTAGTACCGATGCCAGTGCATCACAAGAGATGAGGTTGACAGCCCTTGGCATAATCATAGTGACTGCCCCAGGGGGAAACAAGTTCTTCAGTAGCTTTACTAAAGACGTGGTTGGCAACATGACAAATAAAGCCTATACATGCTTACTCACGTGCATATGCACCAGTACGTTGGGGAAACCAGATGGCAAAGAACCCTTGGCTCCAATACCATACTTTGGAGTTATCAAGATTTCCACTGTTTTCACAAGCAATTTAAAGAATTCCAAGGTTAATAAAAGTGCTACTGTTTCATTTTCTACTGATTCTTAGTGTTGAATACTAATTATGTGCATTCTTGCTAACTAATTTGGCTATATACCAGATTATATATCAGTCCTGACAGCACAGTTTAACAGTCAGCATGCTAATGCACCAAACCGTTCCATATTTAAGGATACAGTGAAATCTGAACAAGCCAAAACTAAACACACTTTTCCACTTTCCAGTGGTGAAAAAGGTACAAACAAGTATTAGTATTGTGTTAAAATAATATCTTTATCTTGCTCCATGAAATCAGCAGGAACATTGAAACTTGAACATATTAATGCTTTGTTAGTCCTACTTATTTAGCTATTGATAGTTATTGATAGGTCACCTGTAGATTCTCCGTCATCCCAGAACAAGTCTCCAGAAGATGCATTGTCATCATCCAGGATAATTATAAGTCCCATTGGATTCTCGTGGCTGTAGAAAGAGATGCTTTCTATCCTATGCATATATCAAATATATAAATAGTTGAAATACATTCTTGATGTTCACGTTAAGACTGTGTCATTCAACAAGGCTGAAGCACTTCAAAAATTGCCTTATATTAATCCTTGGTTGCCTTTCATTTTCATGGAAACAGATTAAAATACACAGCAAGTTTACAAAGTGACATGCTAATCAACCTGTAATTAAGCAATGAACCTGTAGTGTAGACAGTTGTGGAAGTGAGCGCCGGCTCACAGTTATTCTCATATTTCAAGATGAAAATGCCCACTACTCTTGGGATTACTCAAAAATGGTGTTTCATGAAGTTCAGAAGTTGTCAATATATACTGCACTGTTCATTTTCACAAACTACATCAGTGTTCTTGAAAGTCTCTAACAACATTTAATGTGTCCATTTTTTTAATTCCTCATAAAACTATCACAAAGGCTGTTGAGTCAATTTACTCATGCAAAACTGGCCACACAACAGTGTCTGCCTGGTTATGAGCTTTATAGAAGAGTGTAGACAGGTAGGGCAGCAAAGTGCAGCAAATGTTCAAGTTTTCACCAAAACTGAATCAGATCCAAACCCATTTTTATCTCACCATACACACAGAGTCACAATAACCAAAATAAGTACCCTAAACCAAAAAGCAGTACGTGGAAGAAAAGGCGTTGGGTATTTTTCCTAAAGAGGATTAATTCAGAAATGAAAACTTTGGGAAAATGCAGGCCACATACTGTTTTGAAATCTTTTTGTAAAGATTTTAAGACACATTCCTTATTGTTGTGTTGATATGGTCATGGAATGTTCATAAAAGCTGTAAACATCATTCAGTTTTCTCCAGTTCTGCACTGCAGNTGCCCCTCAAGATTAAAATGAGGAATATACCTATAGATATGTAACAGGAAAGTTCTTTCCCTTGCTTTAGAGTGAACCCTGCTCTCCTTAGACATGGAAGTATTCTAAAAGAATTAACTTTACTGGAAGTCAAAAGAAAGTTAACTGTATATAATAGGTCTGTGTTGCAGTTGTTTATTGGTGTTTTCTAAAACTTTGACTTTGGATAAATTAGAGTCACAACCTTAATTTTACCTTAAGAAAAATGAATATGTTTTGGAAATTGTTGGAAAGAAAAATCCTGATAAGGTAAGTAGTACCGATGCCAGTGCATCACAAGAGATGAGGTTGACAGCCCTTGGCATAATCATAGTGACTGCCCCAGGGGGAAACAAGTTCTCCAGTAGCTTTACTAAAGATGTGGTTGGCAACATGACAAATAAAGACTATACATGCTTACTCACATGCATATGCACCAGTATATTGGGGAAACCAGATGGCAAAAAACCCTTGGCTCCAATACGATACTTTGGAGTTATCAAGATTTCCACTGTTTTCACAAGCAATTTAAAGAATTCCAAGGTTAATAACAGTGCTACTGTTTCATTTTCTACTGATTCTTAGTGTTGAATACTAATTATGTGCATTCTTGCTAACTAATTTGGCTATATACCAGATTATATATCAGTCCTGACAGCACAGTTTAACAGTCAGCATGCTAATGCACCAAACCGTTCCATATTTAAGGATACAGTGAAATCTGAACAAGCCAAAACTAAACACACTTTTCCACTTTCCAGTGGTGAAAAAGGTACAAACAAGTATTAGTATTGTGTTAAAATAATATCTTTATCTTGCTCCATGAAATCAGCAGGAACATTGAAACTTGAACATATTAATGCTTTGTTAGTCCTACTTATTTAGCTATTGATAGTTATTGATAGGTCACCTGTAGATTCTCCGTCATCCCAGAACAAGTCTCCAGAAGATGTATTGTCATCATCCAGGGTAATTATAAGTCCCATTGGATTCTTGTAGCTGTAGAAAGAGATGCTTTCTATCCTACGCATATATCAAATATATAAATAGTTGAAATACATTCTTGATGTTCACGTTAAGACTGTGTCATTCAACAAGGCTGAAGCACTTCAAAAATTGCCTTATATTAATCCTTGGTTGCCTTTCATTTTCATGGAAACAAATTAAAATACACAGCAAGTTTACAAAGTGACATGCTAATCAACCTGTAATTAAGCAATGAACCTGTAGTGTAGACAGTTGTGGAAGTG
>VZRU01002455.1:27913-41620 GCA_013398155.1 Pedionomus torquatus
TTAGAAGAGGCCTAGCTAAGAAAGTAAAACTGTAAAACAGAAAATTGGTTCGTTTTACCTCAAACCAGGACATCTGGTTTTGGTAAAATTGGCTGAAACCACAACAAAATTTAATATTGAAAAAAGCAGTAACATCAGATCTGAACAGAAAAGTTGAGTTCCCTCTGGGTGTAGGAAATAAGGCTACTAGGATACTAGTCAGGTACTTACAGTGGTCACCATTTTGTCAAATGCTTCTTCAGAAATGAAATAATAATCGAGTCTGTTTTCTTCACCAAAGTAAGCTGCCCGGGTAGTGTGACACGGACTGGAAGATATATAGTAGAAGAAAGAAATAACGTGCTTTCAATCACAGAAGCAGCTATGGAATGGGAGGGGGGGGTGGGGGTGGGAGAGGAGTTGAAAGGGAGAATCCTACAAATCATTTGATTTTTAAGGAGAGAAGAAATATGAGAAATATAAAGAGGTGCAAATCATACCGCTAATGCCGCATGTTTGAAAGATTAACCCATAAATACAGGGGTGAAAAAAGAAAAAGGTTTTAATGTAACATTACATTTTGGCTATAAATCCCTCCCCGACCCAGGATAGTCTGGACTGAAGCTGTCACAGCGCCCTGTAACAGAGAAATGATGAAACCATTTTTTCCAAGTTCTGTCAGCTTGTGGATGATATAAAGTAGAATCCTAAATATGGAAAAGGAGACTAGGAGTTAGGCTGAACTGTGAGGTTAAGAAAAAGATATAAAGACCAATCTTTAAATAGACCCCTAATAGCAAAGGAAGAAACAATCCTGAAACTAGGAAGATAAGTGGGATACAAGGCAGGAAAAGTAATTGCCTGCCACCACGTAAGGTCAATAGGATAAACCTCAGAGATGTGAGCTTACTACCAGGATGAAACACACCAAAAAAAACCCAAACCCAAACCCCAGCTAAGTCAGCGCATGTAGCAAATTTAATTTAAGGTATGCAGCAGCTCATGTTCTACCTTAGGAAATTCTACTTTGCTACTTTTTACTGCTTTGGTTTTGTTTTTAATTTTGCCATTGGAGGATAACAAAAGCATGATGTGGAGCTTCGGCACCGGTATTTTAACTAACTTCTGCTGGTTTGTCCTGCAAAATATGGCAAAAATGATACCAAAAACGGTATGCCACCTACCAGACCATTTCTGCTCATTTATTTACACCAATTGCATGCAGCACTACAGGCTTGGGGCAGAGTGGCTGGAGCTGCCTGGCAAAAAAGGACCTCAGGGTGTTGGTCAACAGCCGGTTGAACAGGAGCCGTGAGTGTGCCCAGGTGGCCAAGAGGGTCAACAGCATCCTGGCCTGTATGACCAGGTGAGTAGGACTCAAGAGGTGATTGTCTCCATGTACTGGGCACTGGTGAGGCCCCACCTCAAGTGCTATGTCCAGTTTTGGGCCCCTCACCACAAAAACAGACACTGAGATGCTGGAGAGTGTCTAGAGAAGGGCGACAGAACTGGTGAGGGCTCTGGAGAGTAAACCTTCTGACAAGAGCCTGGGGGAGCTGGGGGTGTTCAGCCTGGAGAAGAGGAGGCTGAGGGGAGACCTTCTCATTCTCTACAACTCCCTGAAACAAAGGGGGTAGCCAGGGGGGGTTGGTCTCTACTCCCAAGTCACAGGCGACGGGACAAGAGGAAACGGCCTCAAGTTGCACCAAGGGAGGTTCAGACTGGATATCAGGAAAAATTCTTATACTGAAAGCATTATTAAGCCTTGGAATGGGCTTCCCAGGGAAGTGGTTGAGGCATCATCCCTGGAGGTATTTAAAAAACAGGTTGGCAAAGTGCTTAGTGATGTGGTTTAGTGACGGGTTGTTGGTTTTTATCAGAGTTAGGCTGATGGTTGGNCCAAGGGAGGTTCAGACTGGATATCAGGAAAAATTCTTATACTGAAAGCATTATTAAGCCTTGGAATGGGCTTCCCAGGGAAGTGGTTGAGGCATCATCCCTGGAGGTATTTAAAAAACAGGTTGGCAAAGTGCTTAGTGATGTGGTTTAGTGACGGGTTGTTGGTTTTTATCAGAGTTAGGCTGATGGTTGGACTAGATGATCCCAAAGGTCCCTTCCAACCCAGACAATTCTATGATTCAAGGTAGCAGTGGTATAAACCATTAAGAAACGTAGTCTGTAATGCAGAGCTTGACAGATCTTGAATATCACGGCATTAGTGGATGCCACTTTAATTTTTATCAACAGGCTGTAGCAAATGAGAAGAGGGTGCTACACGTGGGCTCCGTAAAATTTCACTTCAAAGGTCTGATTTTCTTTAAGATATTATGAAAGCATCCAGCTTTAAAGGTCATTCCTGAGCACTAGCCAGATGGTTTGAGGGTCCAATTTCAGTTTATTTTTGAAACACTTTTAAACATTACAACCCTTTTTTAATTGCAAGGCCGTGTTTACATTCAAACTGCCAGGGTATCTTGCATGAAATACATTTTTAATGAGTGGAATGTTTGAAATTTAAAAGTGTAAGCCATAAAATTGCTTAAATCTCCACTGAATAATTAAAATACAACTTTTCTTTATGGCTGCAATTTTCTGCTCTGTTAAGATTCTGTCTCTCTCCCTTTTTTTTTCCTCCCTTATGCATAAAACTTTTAGGAAATAAAATACACAGTAAAAAACCCAATGCTCTTAAAAAAAAACACAGAGGGCTTGGAAAATTTCAGTGGGTGTCCAATTAGTTTGCAATGTCCAATGCAGTCTTTCAAAACATACTAGTTGCTTTAAAGAAAGGCAAAATGTTGTTTTTTCAGTCACGTAACCTTCATGGATATTTTCTGAAAGTGTCCTTTCAGCTTCTCAGTTTAATGATTTAATCCAGCAAATGGCTAGAATCATAGAATGGTTAGAGTTGGAAGGGACCTCAGAGATCATACAGTTCCAACCCCCCTGCCATGGGCAGGGACACCTCCCACCACACCAGGTTGCTCCAAGCCCCATCCAGCCTGGCCTTGAACCCCTCCAGGGATGGGGCAGCCACAGCTTCTCTGGGCAACCTGTACTTCCCTGGGCAACCTGTAAAATAAATATTCCTAAAAAATAATCTTAGTACGGAGCAGACAGAAATGCATATAGGTATTTTTCCCCACGGTGTGTTATGGTAGAGAAGGTGCTGACTAGTAGACACCCCATCGACACGCAGAGCATGGTCCCATGATGCTAAAAACTCTGAGGAACCATAAAACAGACCCAGGTCCTATGGTGGCAAACGCTGTACATGTGAAACTATGGCCAAAGTCTGGTTAAAAATGAATGGATAAGTTAATGGATAATGTTAAAAAAACTGGAAGAAATAGAGGAGAGACAATATAACAGGGATACACACCAGCACTGAACAGCGTGTGCTAGAAGAGCTATGAAAGTTAGATACTCCAGGTCTGGTTTAAGTGGTACAAAAATTGGTCTGTGCCCTATGTTGCAGTCGTCTTTTATACATATATACATATATATATTCTGAAAAGGAAAAAAAATAGGTTACATTGCAGGGCAAGTAAGCTGATGAGGGAGCTGGGAGTGTTCAGCCTGGAGAAAAGGAGGCTGAGGGATAACCTTCTCACTGTCTACAATTCCCTGAAAGGAGGGTGTAGCCACAGTGGTCAGGCTCTTCTCCCAAGGAACAGGTGATGGGACAAGAGGAAACAGCTCAGGTTGCACCAGGGGAGGTTTAGGATGGATAAAAGGAAAAATTTCTGCACTAAAAGGGATATCAAGCCTTGGAACAGGCTGTCCAGGAAGTGGTGGAGTCACCATCCTTGGACGTATTTAAAAGCTGGGCAGATATGGTGCTGAGGGACACAGATTGGTGATGGTTTTTATCAGCGTTGGGTTGGACTTAATGACCTGAAAGGTTCCTTCCAACTGAGATGATTCTATGGTTCTACTTGGAAGAATGGAATGGGTAGACAAGAGGAACCTAATTTTGGTTATTTTTAGTTCGGAGAAGAACAGACTGAGGAAAGATCTGATCAACACCTAAAAATATTTAAAGGGTTGGTGTCAGGAGAATGGGACCAGTCTTTTTTCAGTGGTGCCCAGTGAGAGGACAAGAGGTAATGGGCAGAAAGTTGAACATAAGAAGTTCCCTCTAGACACAAGGAGGAACTTCTTCACTTGAGGGTGAAGAGGCTGCCCAGAGAGGTGGTGGAGTCTCTGTCAAAACCCACCTGGACACATTCCTGTGCAACCTGCTCTAGGAGGTCCTTCTTTGGCAGGGGATTGGACTAGATGATCTCCAGAGGTTCCTTCTAACCCCATATCATTCTGTGGTTCTGTAATTTTACCTCATTTTAGGTAACAGATAGCGGTGATCTAACTCAGCCAGACATCCTGCCTACCGTGCACTGAAAATAGGCAGATACCTCAGAGAATTGATTCACAAGGCTGAATCTCCCTTGGAAAGAGATAGTTTCTCTCCACTAAATACAGAGGGAGCCCAAGGCAGTGAGGAGGGTAATTCAGGCCTTTCAGATTGGGAGAATTAGTTCTCCCAGCAGGTGGTAAAGCCTAAAAGATGCCATTTGCTTCAATAACACTACTCACAGGATAATAAACAGCCCAGCAATTGCACTCGCTTCCTTTTCCAGATTCTGGAAGCAGTGTGCACACGTACCCTAATGTGTTTATATGCAGGTACATCACAAAAATGAAGAGAAATGCATACATATCTGAACAGATGCTTAGGTTGAGGGGCATTAGTGAGCGTAGATAAAACAGATCAATAAAAGGAGCACCAAATGACACATTTTTGTTTGCTGTTCACCTTTGAAAAGAACATGATAGTTTAAATAGCTTTTTTTTTTTTTTTTTAAAGGATGTATTTGATGACTTCAGGCAATCAAGCCCTGGGAAGAGATAAAAGGCACGGCAATGAACATTTATAGGTTGTCTTTAACTTTTAACTTCTTTCAAAAAAAAAAAAAAGAAAAAGAAACCAGCAGCAATTCTAGCCTTGATCACTTGATGTTCTTTTCGACTTAGGGAACAAACTTACCCGTATCTGAAGAAATTGTTGAACTGTCTGCAGATCTTATGAGTGAGCTCTCTCTTACCGCAGGCCAGAGGACCGACTAACACCAGCATGGGGTAGGGAGTATCGAGACTGGGTAAAGTGCTGCAAGAAAGGAAAACAAGGAGCCGCGACGTTACCTACAAACGAAGTTTTCCGCCACTTTGTGTAAAGCTTCTGCAGAGACTTTATCATCACTTCAAGGAATTCCCATCCGTCTAGCGCGCTATTCACAATGTTCACAAGAATCAGGAGAGGCGCGTGCTCAGTTTGAGATGCTCTAAACATAAAAATAGCAGAAAACGGCGCATTAAAGACCCCCGGGGCCCTTTTGCAAAAGGAATAATGTTATGTCTACTGTAATCTTTTCCGATTTATAGCCTTTTCTAAAGCTCCCTCTGCAGTTATGGTGTTGCTGGGATTTGTTTAAGAGTTTTCCAAGTCTATGGCAGAGACGGTGATATTTTAATGATCAGGATAATAAGCTTAGCATGAACCTGGACTGAGTCCTACAAACCTTGACGCGCTCCTGCGTATAATCTTGCTGACTTCCATGGCCTTGCCAGATGAAGGTAGAAATTTGTAAAGAACTCTTTGATTCAATAGGATGAAAAACACTAAGATCCTTAAACACCACTGAACGCAAATAATGCTACAATAAAAGAACCCAAGGTGCTACAAAAACACAAAGCCCTCCATGCTGAGCAGAGGGTTAGATCTTCACATTTCCACCTCCAGCTGTAAATCCTAGAATGAATGGCATTTCTGCACTTTTCATTGTCCAGCAATTTATTTAGACAGCTAAAAATGGAATGCAACTTTGAAGCCTCATTTTTCAATCTCAGCTAGGTCTTCAGACGATGCCACTCGATAATATGTCAGAAATACTTGAAATAATTTCAAACCCTCTTATTTTAAACCAATACATAGCTTTGCTTAAATTTAAACTCTGAAGTGGAAGAAAACCACCAATGTGAGTTAAGCTTCCATTCAACGTGACTGAAAAACAGGTAAACACAAATTTCTCAAAACAGAGTATATTCCTTTTACCTGATCACTTTACAATTACCTGTATAAGAAGTAACGATAACCATCCAAGACAAGCATGGAGGAAAAAGATGTTGAAATAATGGATTTACTCCTATTTTAGGTTCAGCAAATCAGTGCTATTTTCTACTCGAATATGTGGCAGGGGTTTGGAACTTGATGATCTTTAAGGTCCCTTCCAACTCTAGCCATTCTATGATTCTATCTATATAATGGGGTTTGATGCTTCAGAAGCACTCAGGTAACATTTAACACCTTTGTCGGAGACGTGGACAGTGGGATGGAATGCACCTTCAGCTAATTTGCTGATGACACCAAGCTCAGTGGTGTGGTCAACGCACTGGAGGGAAGGGATGCCATCCAGAGGGACCTGGGCAAGCTTGAGAGATGGGCTAGTGCAAATGGCATGAAGTTCTGTGCTCGTGAGACCCCACCTGGAGTCCTGTGTCCAGCTCTGGAATCCTCAACAGAGAAAGGACATAGAACTGTTGGAACAGGTCCAGTGGAGGGCCACCAAGATGATTAGAGGGATGGAGCACCTCTGCTGTGAGGACAGGCTGAGGGAGCTGGGGCTGTTCAGCCTGGAGAAGAGAAGGCCTTCCAGGATCTGACAGGAGCTCCAGGAGAGCTGGAGAGGGACTCTTGGTCAGGAAATGTAGTGACAGGACAAGGGGTAGCAGTTTTAAATTGGAAGAGGGGAGATTTAGATTAGATATGAGAAAGAACGTCTTTGCTGTGAGGCTGGTGAGGCACTGGAACAGGTTGCCCAGAGAAGCTGTGGCTGCCCCATCCCTGAAGGGGTTCAAGGCCAGGCTGGATGGGGCTTGGAGCAACCTGGTGTGGTGGGAGGTGTCCCTGCCCATGNTAGCACAATCCATTGAAAATACCAAAGAAGGTAAAATTACATTTCTAAAATCCTTATCTGAATTTGTTAGGTTGTGAGCTCCTGTTCAGTTCAAGAAATATATTCTTCCTCTCTTGATTGTTTGAACTGTTCAGACTGTCTTTCCCTTTTCTGATGCTTGTGGTAAGGAAAAGACCAGTTTAAAACAACACGATCCCAGTGACAGATGTGGAACGTACGAGTGCACTATTAGCAATGAACCATTCCAAAGGTGGGAATTCCAGGAAACAGGTTTACTGAGTAGAGATTCTTATCAAGACACGTGTAGAAAGGTTCTTCTTCTTGCTCAAGGCCATGACCTTTATGAATAATGATGTCAAGGCAGGCCTGTGAAGATAAAACCCTTATCTTCAACATAGCTTTAATGTATTCCTTCTCCACGCCTAGAACCTGTTACACGCCTGGAAATTGTGGAATTCCTTTGTTATCTTTTCTTTTACACTGTAGTGTTATATCCAGTACAATACAATACATCATTACTTGACAGGACTACACTCAGAATTCAAATTCCTGCTGCTCAAATTCTCCGTATCCTCAAATTCCTGGGATTTATTGTTTCACCAGAATTACCCGGAGAACATTTCCATAAAACGATCTTTCATTTTCGCCGCTTACTGGTTATCAAAAGACAGACTAAAACTTTTGGGTTTCCTACTTCTTGGCTCATTTAATGTGCGTCTTTCAACTTTCTTTGTCTTTGGCGAGTACGGGAATACACCGCTGTGTGTGGGTAATACATTTCCAAGCCAGAAGGGACTCCTCTCATCATCTGCTCAGACTTCCCTCACCACACGGGCAACAGGATTTCCCTGAGTTAGTCCTTGTTTTCAACCTGACACCTGAGGTTCCGTTAGAGCATCTTTTAATTAAAAATGTTCCAGTTGTGGAGAATTCTTGGTACCCTTGGTAAATTCTTCCAATAGTTAATTACGTGCATTGTTAAAAATAATCATGCTCTATTTCTTCTCTGAATGAATTTATCCTCAATGGCCAGATACCAAACCTCATCGTGTACTTGCCCAACAGACTGAAGAGCCCTCTGTTATTCCATTCCTGCTTCCCATGTAGCAGTTTTAACTATGATCACGCCTTTTTAACATCATGTGCATTTATAGCAGAGCAAAAATACACCTAATATTGTTCAGTGGTGCGTTACCATGTAATTAAATATAGAATCTTTAGGCACACGGAGAGAGGAAACAGCATGAGAAACTTAACAGCAATGTAACTTTTTGTTTTCTTGCTGGGTGTTATTTTTAATAGAGATATCGCTAAACCGGAGTTAATTATAATCTCATCTAAAAATATAGATGCAAGTAAATTCTACCGATGTGGTTCCAGTAAGCATTTTATAGTGTAGAAGACCGTAACGCGGCTTCATTAGGAAGATTTCATTAATGACCGTGTTGCGTGCTTTCCAGCTGAGCACGGGCAACCATTCCAAGCATCATTAACAATTTTTGGTCAGTAGNCTCGAATATGTGGCAGGGGTTTGGAACTTGATGATCTTTAAGGTCCCTTCCAACTCTAGCCATTCTATGATTCTATCTATATAATGGGGTTTGATGCTTCAGAAGCACTCAGGTAACATTTAACACCTTTGTCGGAGACGTGGACAGTGGGATGGAATGCACCTTCAGCTAATTTGCTGATGACACCAAGCTCAGTGGTGTGGTCAACGCACTGGAGGGAAGGGATGCCATCCAGAGGGACCTCAGCAAGCTTGAGAGATGGGCTAGTGCAAATGGCATGAAGTTCTGTGCTCGTGAGACCCCACCTGGAGTCCTGTGTCCAGCTCTGGAATCCTCAACAGAGAAAGGACATAGAACTGTTGGAACAGGTCCAGTGGAGGGCCACCAAGATGATTAGAGGGATGGAGCACCTCTGCTGTGAGGACAGGCTGAGGGAGCTGGGGCTGTTCAGCCTGGAGAAGAGAAGGCCTTCCAGGATCTGACAGGAGCTCCAGGAGAGCTGGAGAGGGACTCTTGGTCAGGAAATGTAGTGACAGGACAAGGGGTAGCAGTTTTAAATTGGAAGAGGGGAGATTTAGATTAGATATGAGGAAGAACGTCTTTGCTGTGAGGCTGGTGAGGCGCTGGAACAGGTTGCCCAGAGAAGCTGTGGCTGCCCCATCCCTGAAGGGGTTCAAGGCCAGGCTGGATGGGGCTTGGAGCAACCTGGTGTGGTGGGAGGTGTCCCTGCCCATGACAGGGGGGTTGGAACTGGATGATCTTTAAGGTCCCTTCCAACTCTAACCATTCTGTGATTCTATAATAATGCAATTCAGTCTCCTAATTCCCCTATGGAGTACTAGCCTCAAGAAGAAAGAGCAGATACACATAATAAATTAAGAGCCTGGCTTGAATCTGTACACATGTGCTGCTACTAAACTGCAAAATGAGTGCAGGTCCTGGTTCAGAGTTCCGTTCACTAGATGGTTGTAAAGCAAGACTCTTGGGAGTTTTTTCAGGATTTTTTTTACTTACCGTGCCAACTGGTGACATTTGCAAAACATTAGACAACATGAACAACATGAACGCCAGAATCTTATTAGCACAATCCATTGAAAATACCAAAGAAGGTAAAATTACATTTCTAAAATCCTTATCTGAATTTGTTAGGTTGTGAGCTCCTGTTCAGTTCAAGAAATATATTCTTCCTCTCTTGATTGTTTGAACTGTTCAGACTGTCTTTCCCTTTTCTGATGCTTGTGGTAAGGAAAAGACCAGTTTAAAACAACACGATCCCAGTGACAGATGTGGAACGTACGAGTGCACTATTAGCAATGAACCATTCCAAAGGTGGGAATTCCAGGAAACAGGTTTACTGAGTAGAGATTCTTATCAAGACACGTGTAGAAAGGTTCTTCTTCTTGCTCAAGGCCATGACCTTTATGAATAATGATGTCAAGGCAGGCCTGTGAAGATAAAACCCTTATCTTCAACATAGCTTTAATGTATTCCTTCTCCACGCCTAGAACCTGTTACACGCCTGGAAATTGCGGAATTCCTTTGTTATCTTTTCTTTTACACTGTAGTGTTATATCCAGTACAATACAATACATCATTACTTGACAGGACTACACTCAGAATTCAAATTCCTGCTGCTCAAATTCTCCGTATCCTCAAATTCCTGGGATTTATTGTTTCACCAGAATTACCCGGAGAACATTTCCATAAAACGATCTTTCATTTTCGCCGCTTACTGGTTATCAAAAGACAGACTAAAACTTTTGGGTTTCCTACTTCTTGGCTCATTTAATGTGCGTCTTTCAACTTTCTTTGTCTTTGGCGAGTACGGGAATACACCGCTGTGTGTGGGTAATACATTTCCAAGCCAGAAGGGACTCCTCTCATCATCTGCTCAGACTTCCCTCACCACACGGGCAACAGGATTTCCCTGAGTTAGTCCTTGTTTTCAACCTGACACCTGAGGTTCCGTTAGAGCATCTTTTAATTAAAAATGTTCCAGTTGTGGAGAATTCTTGGTACCCTTGGTAAATTCTTCCAATAGTTAATTACGTGCATTGTTAAAAATAATCATGCTCTATTTCTTCTCTGAATGAATTTATCATCAATGGCCAGATACCAAACCTCATCGTGTACTTGCCCAACAGACTGAAGAGCCCTCTGTTATTCCATTCCTGCTTCCCATGTAGCAGTTTTAACTATGATCACGCCTTTTTAACATCATGTGCATTTATAGCAGAGCAAAAATACACCTAATATTGTTCAGTGGTGCGTTACCATGTAATTAAATATAGAATCTTTAGGCACACGGAGAGAGGAAACAGCATGAGAAACTTAACAGCAATGTAACTTTTTGTTTTCTTGCTGGGTGTTATTTTTAATAGAGATATCGCTAAACCGGAGTTAATTATAATCTCATCTAAAAATATAGATGCAAGTAAATTCTACCGATGTGGTTCCAGTAAGCATTTTATAGTGTAGAAGACCGTAACGCGGCTTCATTAGGAAGATTTCATTAATGACCGTGTTGCGTGCTTTCCAGCTGAGCACGGGCAACCATTCCAAGCATCATTAACAATTTTTGGTCAGTAGCATAAATGTTGGTCTGTGTGTTTTTACATGTTTGTGTATGGAATACCTCTGACAGAAGACAGAATTGTTTCTTTCCAGCAATGAAGACACACACACACAATCCAAGAAACAAATATTTAAACAGAGCCTATGCCTGCATTGGAAGAAATCCATGCCTTTAGGTAAAACTATTGTGCTTTTCTTTTTAAGAAATCTTCAACCCTGCAAAACAGTAAATAAATCTCCAGGGTTGGGTTTGTTTTTTTCTTTTTTTTTTAATATAAGCTGTTGAGATTCTTAGAGCTATCGTCGCCAGGGGGATGGTTCTTGTCTTTCACCGACAATCCCAGAAAACACAACACTCACTGCTTCATTATATTATAAAAATATACATTTTTCTGTTAAATTATGGGTTAAGTCATGTTACTCAATATGAATTAGCATGTCCAAAATGCTGCTAAAACAGGGTGTAGGGCACAAAAGGCGACCTCAGTGCCCACTGTAGCCAACATAATAAGAAAGCCAATATGATAATAAAAGTATATTTCTGTCATGGTTTCAACCAAATCCACCAAAACCTGACCGACNCTAATTCCCCTATGGAGTACTAGCCTCAAGAAGAAAGAGCAGATACACATAATAAATTAAGAGCCTGGCTTGAATCTGTACACATGTGCTGCTACTAAACTGCAAAATGAGTGCAGGTCCTGGTTCAGAGTTCCGTTCACTAGATGGTTTTAAAGCAAGACTCTTGGGAGTTTTTTCAGGATTTTTTTTACTTACCGTGCCAACTGGTGACATTTGCAAAACATTAGACAACATGAACAACATGAACGCCAGAATCTTATTAGCACAATCCATTGAAAATACCAAAGAAGGTAAAATTACATTTCTAAAATCCTTATCTGAATTTGTTAGGTTGTGAGCTCCTGTTCAGTTCAAGAAATATATTCTTCCTCTCTTGATTGTTTGAACTGTTCAGACTGTCTTTCCCTTTTCTGATGCTTGTGGTAAGGAAAAGACCAGTTTAAAACAACACGATCCCAGTGACAGATGTGGAACGTACGAGTGCACTATTAGCAATGAACCATTCCAAAGGTGGGAATTCCAGGAAACAGGTTTACTGAGTAGAGATTCTTATCAAGACACGTGTAGAAAGGTTCTTCTTCTTGCTCAAGGCCATGACCTTTATGAATAATGATGTCAAGGCAGGCCTGTGAAGATAAAACCCTTATCTTCAACATAGCTTTAATGTATTCCTTCTCCACGCCTAGAACCTGTTACACGCCTGGAAATTGCGGAATTCCTTTGTTATCTTTTCTTTTACACTGTAGTGTTATATCCAGTACAATACAATACATCATTACTTGACAGGACTACACTCAGAATTCAAATTCCTGCTGCTCAAATTCTCCGTATCCTCAAATTCCTGGGATTTATTGTTTCACCAGAATTACCCGGAGAACATTTCCATAAAACGATCTTTCATTTTCGCTGCTTACTGGTTGTCAAAAGACAGACTAAAACTTTTGGGTTTCCTACTTCTTGGCTCATTTAATGTGCGTCTTTCAACTTTCTTTGTCTTTGGCGAGTACGGGAATACACCGCTGTGTGTGGGTAATACATTTCCAAGCCAGAAGGGACTCCTCTCATCATCTGCTCAGACTTCCCTCACCACACGGGCAACAGGATTTCCCTGAGTTAGTCCTTGTTTCCAACCTGACACCTGAGGTTCCGTTAGAGCATCTTTTAATTAAAAATGTTCCAGTTGTGGAGAATTCTTGGTACCCTTGGTAAATTCTTCCAATAGTTAATTACGTGCATTGTTAAAAATAATCATGCTCTATTTCTTCTCTGAATGAATTTATCATCAATGGCCAGATACCAAACCTCATCGTGTACTTGCCCAACAGACTGAAGAGCCCTCTGTTATTCCATTCCTGCTTCCCATGTAGCAGTTTTAACTATGATCACGCCTTTTTAACATCATGTGCATTTATAGCAGAGCAAAAATACACCTAATATTGTTCAGTGGTGCGTTACCATGTAATTAAATATAGAATCTTTAGGCACACGGAGAGAGGAAACAGCATGAGAAACTTAACAGCAATGTAACTTTTTGTTTTCTTGCTGGGTGTTATTTTTAATAGAGATATCGCTAAACCGGAGTTAATTATAATCTCATCTAAAAATATAGATGCAAGTAAATTCTACCGATGTGGTTCCAGTAAGCATTTTATAGTGTAGAAGACCGTAACGCGGCTTCATTAGGAAGATTTCATTAATGACCGTGTTGCGTGCTTTCCAGCTGAGCACGGGCAACCATTCCAAGCATCATTAACAATTTTTGGTCAGTAGCATAAATGTTGGTCTGTGTGTTTTTACATGTTTGTGTATGGAATACCTCTGACAGAAGACAGAATTGTTTCTTTCCAGCAATGAAGACACACACACACAATCCAAGAAACAAATATTTAAACAGAGCCTATGCCTGCATTGGAAGAAATCCATGCCTTTAGGTAAAACTATTGTGCTTTTCTTTTTAAGAAATCTTCAACCCTGCAAAACAGTAAATAAATCTCCAGGGTTGGGTTTGTTTTTTTCTTTTTTTTTTAATATAAGCTGTTGAGATTCTTAGAGCTATCGTCGCCAGGGGGATGGTTCTTGTCTTTCAC
>VZRU01002456.1:0-17782 GCA_013398155.1 Pedionomus torquatus
TTAGTTATTTAGTCTTATTCTATTAAATCTGATTGTATTTCAACCCTTGGATTCCTCAGTTCCTCTTCCTGGATGGGGAGGGGTCAAGGGGTGATGGAATAATTGCCTAAAGGACACTCCACTGCTGTGGGTTCCCCAAATCATCACCAAAGAAGTTCTCTCTGGGGGACGGAGGGGAGCCAGCCCCCCCAGCTGACAGTCCCTCCTGAGAGGGAGCTCTCCCAGCAGAGCCCAGACCCAGCAGCAAGCGCAGGAAGGATACGGATTGTCTCAGGGATACTGGTGTCCAGGCAGTCAATGATCTGCTCCAGCTCTTCTTGCATGCCTGGCGTCTGGAACAGGTCCTCCTGCCAAAAAACACCACAGGGACAGACAAAGTCACCTTCCTGGCAAAGGCCGAGGCACACAGTGACAGCAGGGTGAAGCTGGGACCCCTCACGCCCAGGGCAGAAGCCCTGCCCTGCAGAAATCAAAGTGGAGGTATCTCCTAGTGATGAAGGAGGTCACCAGGACCCCCCAGAGCTCTGTGGACATGGCAGAGCGCTCTTCCTCACCTGGTGGCAGGCATGCTTGAACAAGTGGTCCACCAAGAGCCAGATCTCCTTTGGCACCTGCAGCGGTGCCTCGCTAGAGTCCTCACTGTCCAGGGCACCCAGCGGCAGGACTGACTTCTCCTGGTGGTAAAGAGCAGACGAGGTTTCAGGAAAGCTTCAGAACCCAGGACCCACCTGAGCTCCATCAGTCCCAGCTCTGTTCCCTCCTGCTGCCCCCCAGGACAACCTGCCTGGCCCACCACGGAGCTGCAGCAGAGTCTCAGCCACGCTCTTGGTCACACTATCTCCCACAGGACGGGTTTCTCACCAGCCAAAGTGGCCTGTCCAAACCTCAGCTCCCACCCTGTGGCCAACACGGGAGGACAGAGCCTGACGGTTCCACCTGCAGTAGCTTCCACATCTGTGGTCCAGCCCGGCCCCCAGCCTGCTCTCCCAGGTGGGCTCCTCTGGCTGTGGAGCCAAGGACAGGCCCTTTCCCCCTCCCGGGTGCTCTGTGTCTGCCTGCCAGGCTCTGAAACAGCCCAAGTTTCTAGTTTCTTTCCTCATTTTCCCCAAGGAGCAGGCTCTGCTCCACACAGACTCTCCTGATGCCACCATCACATTTTCCCACTTACTCATGCAGAGCAGCTGACGAGCTCCACTGCTCAGAAGTCTCCATCTCACCAATATTTAAGGGGATTGATGGATTTTGCTCCATTTTGCTCTCACTTTACGATTGCTCACGTTCCTGCATGCTCCCCACGGAGGAAGCCATGCCCAGCGCCCCTGAAGCTCCCCAGAGACGGGCAGAAGCAGGAGCACAGCCCCAGGACACCGGCGGAGGAGCAGCACAAGCCAAAGGCAAAGCGTTGCATTTCAGCTGTCACTTTATGTGACAACTGCGATGGCCGTCCCCCTGCAGCACGCACGGTCGCCCACCGCCCGCTGGGGCCGGGCTCCCCAGAGACGCCTCAGGTTGGCACGAGCCCCTGCAGTAGGGACAGTAGCCACGCTTGCCCCACTGTACAGCACAGCTTTGCCCTGCACACCCCCGGGATCCCCCCACCGAGGAGGGCTGGAGCCTCTCTGCTGTGGGGACAGGCTGAGAGTTGGAGGGTTCCACCTGGGAAGAGAAGGCTCCAGGGAGACCTTTGAGCCCCTTCCAGTCCCTAGAGCGGCTCCAGGAAAGCTGGGGGGGGACACTCTGGATCAGGGAGGGGAGCCACAGAAGGAGGGGGAAGGGTTTTAAGTTTAAAACCGGGAGATTTAGGTGAGATCTGGGAAGGAAATTCTTCCCCCTGAGGGTGGTGAGACCCTGGTCCAGGTTGCCCAGAGAAGCTGTGACTGCCCCATCCCTGGAGGGGTTCAAGGCCAGGCTGGAGGGGGCTTGGAGCAACCTGGTGTGGTGGGAGGTGTCCCTGCCCAGGGCAGGGGGTGGCACTGGGGGGGGGCTTTAAAGTCCCTTCCAACCCAAACCATTCTATGATCCTACAATGGCCACGCACCTGCCTCGCTTGTCCAGGCGCGGGGAAAAGGCTGGGAAGCAGCAAGCTCGGCAGCAAGCGCATTACAGCTTTGCTCTACAGGGGAAGAGGGGAGAGCTGAGGGACCCTCCGAGAGCTTAGGGCTCTTCAACAGAAGGCCCCCATGCCAGGGATCGCAGCAGCAGGGCCGGGTGCTGGAGCAGTGCCCGACCCTGCCAGGCTGCCCTTGGCATGGCTGGGGGAGCTGCGGAGACCCCCAAAGCAGGAGACTCAGAGCAGAGAAGGAGGAGGCTCGCGTTGCTCAGGGTGGAGGAGGAGGAGGAGGAAGAAAAGGAGGAGGCAGGAGGCGGCGCTGGGCCTTGGCTTTTCCTTGTGCCAGGCCCCGAGCGCCCTCTCCTGCCGTGTGTGAGGAAGAGGAGGCAGGTCCTCGTCCTCTCCGAGGGAAGATGTTTAGCAAAAGGATGTTCCCAGGAGGCAGGCACCAAACTTCCCCCTTCCCCGCTGCCAAGAAGGAGTCTGGGAGCTTCCTCTGGTTCAACACCTTCGCTTGGTCCCCTCTCGGGGAGGTGACATCCATTCCCTCTCCTGTTTTAACCCTGCTGCTGCACAGCCAGCAGGCAGAGGGACAAGTCTCCCAGCCCAGGAACCCTGCCCAGAGCCGGCTCCCAACAAGTCACCCACGCCTGGTGGGGAGAAACTGCCACACACCCCAGGGTCCTGCGGGCCCTGCAAAGGGCAGATTTGACTGCCTTGGCCCTGATCCTGCTTGGGCTTCGAGGGCTACGAGAGGGGCAGCCCAAGCCCCGCTGCTCAAGGAAGCAGAGCATCTGCCTCCGACACCCGGCCCTTCCTCAGCCTTTCACACCCAGAGGGAAAGAGCAAAATACTTCAGATTCTGAATTCAGCCCTCTCCCCACCTCTAAAGAGGGTGCTGTGGCCGACCCCACCCTGGGTGCATGGTTAGAACCCATTCAGATATGCCGAAGGTTGCCCAGTCATTTCTGGAAATGTCTATCACTGCTGCCAGGGTCAGGAGAGACTGGTTTTCCCCCCGCCCCAAAGCAAATTTGGTGAGCTTCAAGCAGCTCGGCGTGGCGGGCCCCATCCTGGCTACGGGGTCACTGGGTGCTTCTCCGTGCTGCCATCGCCCACGGCCACGCTAAGAGGCTTTGCTGGAACAAGGGCTCCCTCCGCACCCACCTCCCTCCCCTCCTCACAGGGAACAAGGGGGGAACCCTCACTCCTTACAGACACGCCACTGGCAAGCAGAGCTCCCCAGCAATGGCTCGGTTACCTTTTCTAAGAAGCTGTCTTCTCCCTGAGAGCAGTGGGAAAAAGAGGAGAAAGTATGGTTAAGAGAGGGAACGGACTCTCAGATTAAGCAGAAACCTCATTTGCATTACAAGAACCCCCCTGAATGCCGGGTCCTTCACACATTCTGCTGACACGGCCAACCTTCGGTGAGAGATTTGCCTGCCAATTAGCAAAAATCCTGCTCACATGATGCACAACCTTGTCGGGATTTCTCCGACCTCCTCCGAGGGCCCTTGCAGCAGCAAACAGCAAACAGTCGGGCCACAGGCAGAGGAAAGGTGCCCGCCAGGAAGAAGTTCCCCTTCTTGAGTCCTCCCGGACTCAGAAATAAATATCCCCATATTATTTCAGCCATCTTCCCTTGTGACCAGGCCAGAGATAAAACATTCACCAGGCTCAACCTGCGTTTCTGAGTGTGTGGCAGCTGCGGAGCTGCCAGGCCCCCTAAGCAGCTTTGTGTGGAGTCAGGGAAATGAGGGTTTGTGCTCAAACCCCCCCGGGCTGCTCGTCTGTCTCACCCTAATAGCATTAGCGCTGCGAGGAGGGGCACGGCAAAGCCCCCTCTGGGCCGCCTGGCCAGTCCCTCTGGCCATCCCCACACATGGCATCCGCTCACTGGCCAGAGGGGTCCGCAGGAGGAGACAAGCAGGTTGTCCAATCTGGGTTTTGGCAGATCCACCTTTTCAGGGTGGGAGGAACCGAAAAGCACCGAAGGGCTGAGCTGGAAAGGCAGCAGCCTCGGCACAGGACGTGCCTGGGAGGGAGCAGCACCGCGGGCTGCCCTGCGGCTCCTCCAGCGCCTGCCGCCGTCGGAGGCTCTCTGATCTGACACAGCCACAACAGACGGGCCTCTCGAAGGGAACAGCTTGCTCAAAACAAGAGCTGGCGCGGGTTCTTCCTCCTCGGCTCAGGGGGAGGGAGTGCAGTGACAGGTTGGGGACAGCAGAGAGCCAGTTTCGTAACGGGGTGACTCATCCCAAGGGCGGCACCACCACCCACCCGGCCGCCTGCCCCGCTCCTCACCTCTCCTCCATCAGCCTTCAGCGCCACTGGCTCCCCCAGACTCACCTGCTCCACACACAGGGGCTTCAAGAGGCTTTTTGAAGCCCTCAGTAGGATCCCAAGAAAAAAACAAGATGAGATGTTAATACTGAAGTCCCAAAGGCGAGACGCTCAAGTGTCAGCGGCTTCTCCCAGGAGAACCAGGAGAGTCATTTCCAAACAGGCTCCCACCTACACTTCGCTCTCCTGCCTCAACCTGCTTCTCACGCCCCTCCTGACCCGCATTCCCCAGGTCTCCCTCTGCCGAAGGGACGGGACCCAGCCCGGCCAGGCCGAGAGGAACGCTCCTGGCCAAGAGGAACGCTCGCTGCAGTGAACGGTGAGCCCTAGCACTAGAGGCGCAGGAGGGAAAAAGGTCCTTGATACACAAACGCACTGCCCTCCTCTCAACACCGGCTAAAACCTGGCCCAAACGGCTCCTGGGCTCAGAGCGGGGGGTGCTGGCAGCTCTCCCTGCCCCTCCCAAGGCGCTCACCTCGCCCTGTTCTCCAAGAACCTCTCTGCTCACACGTACGATCAAAACCAAGGACCTAAAATCGCTCTAACGCCGCAGCAGCTTTCTAATCTAAAGGAGTAAATCTTGCCCCGGGCCATAACACACCGTGCTCCCGGAGCTTGCTCAGCACATTCCCACTGAAGCCCCACAGTCACACGGACCCCCCTGACACCCAGGGCTGCTCCTCTGCTACGGGCACCAGGACAGGATGCTCTTCTCGGTGTTTTGTTTCCTGTGCCTCTGTACGTTTCACTGAATAACAGGAGGAGGAAACCTGCAGGTAGAGAAAGCCGAGGAAGCCTCAAGGTACCCTTAGAACAGTCACAGCGTGTGTCTGTGAGGGCAGAAGCCAAGAGGCCAGGCCCGAGGTCCTGTCCCTCAAGCAACAAGCGAGTGCTGAGCCCTGGGCAGGAAAAAGCAGGGGGAAAAGCCCCTGAGACCGATGAAACGCTCCTGACCAAGTTCAGCATGTGGCTGAAGACTGACTTGCAGTCAAATCCTGAAAAGTACGAGGAGCCTGAGGCCTGGATTAGCTGCTGGAAGTGAGGAGGCAAACACTGAACCCCCACCTGGATCCCCCTTAGGCTGATCCTGGGGTTACCAAAATTCTGGTGTAACAGCCTTTACGTTGGGCCTGCAAGAAAAGCAGATGCCTCCAACCAAAGGTGGGAACTGAAAGAGGCAGCAAAAGGCACGGTGCAACTGTGGAGGGAAGGGAAAGCAGATGGAGGGGAAGCTGCCAAATCTACAGCTGTGAAAAAGCAGCAGCTCACCGGACAAAAAAGATGCATGTGAGGATGAGACTGCAAGATACGAAGAGAGGGAGAAGGTATCACATGTCAGTGAGACAAAACTGGGCTAATTTTTCAAGTGAACAAGAAAGAAATGGTTTTCCAGGCTAAACAAGAATTGGTAAATAGACTAAACCTCAGGAACTGCAAAACCGTGGTGAAGCAAGGCCAGGAAAGGCTGACAGAAGAGAGGAATGAACCCAGGCTGAAAACAAGAATTAAGATCCTCAAAATGGGGCTTAATCTCAGGAACAGCCATGAGACACCAAAAAGATAAAAGGTGACCAGGGCGCAAGCGGTGACACACACACCAGCAGGATGAGTGCTGATGCCGGGGGCCAGTGGAGCTCGGGGAGAGGAGGGCAGGAGAGGCTGCTCACCGCGGTCAGCGTGAGCAGAGCGGGCCAGGGAGGCTGCAGGACTGACCGTTTGCAGAGCTGGACCCAGCAGCACAGCTACCAGCATCAGAGTCCCTTCTCCAGCCCTCCTGCTTCTGCTCCTTCCCTCCCCTGAGCAGCGCCAGTGCCACCAGCGGCCAGAGGAGAGGGCTCCCGGAGCCCACATCACTGCAGAAGCAGCCCAGGCACCTCGGAGGAGAGCGTTCCCATCCCGCCTCCTGGGATGCACCCGTGTCCCAGCTGAGCCTGCCAGCACCAGCGTGACAGTAACACAAAACACAAGGCGCTGGGATTGTCTTTTTGCTCCACCAAGCCATATTTAGAACCTACTCAGAAGCAGGGGATGAAGTACAGGCTGTCAGAAGTTGCTGTGGGGCCAGATAACAGAGCACCTCGAGCTCTGACAAATTAAATTAGGTCAGAGCCAGCCCAGCTGACCTGAGCTGAAGACACTACTCCTGCTTTTAGGAGCAAGCAGAAGGGAATTTGCTCTCTCCCTGCTAGGAGAGCAGCCCCAGAACGCTGCTACTCACCAGGTCAATGAGTTTCGTGACTGGAACTTCTCGGATCGGTCGCCTCATTCGGCACAAGGCCTCCAGGGAGGTGCCAAAGCAGCTGGGCAGGTAGGTCCCGCTGATGGTGAGGAAATAGTCCTTTCCTCGGTCCAAGTGAAGGACAAGAATGTCCTCGATTTTATCCTCGCCCGAGTTCAGAAGGGTTACTGAGTCCTTACTAACATACACATCCAGGGAGATGTCCGTGCTCTCATCTGCAACAGAGAGGAGCTCTCAAGAACACACAGACACTCTGCAAAAGGGGTGACAAGGACAGACAGTGGCAGGGACAAAGGCCACGAAACCGAGAAGACAAACAGACAAGGATGGCAGGAATAAAGGTGAGACATGGGAAAGGTGGGAAGGACTGAAGGGAGACAGGGTGGCCATCTACACCAGAACACACTCCAGAGGTTGGGGTAAAACTCACCTGGCTCCAAGTACCCTTCACAGGGCTCGGCCCGAAGCCATGGCTTACAGTAGTGCATGTCGTTGAGCTTTGGGATGAAGGAGAAGTGACAGGTGACCTGCCCGTTATTGGTGATCTGGAACTTCTGCTTCTGCAGCTGACGGAACTTCACATTCTCAAACTCAAACTGCAGAGCACAGAGAAAACACAGACCATGTCAGTGGCTGGGATGGGACACCCAGTGAGACACCCAGCCTCTGCGGGGACAACCCACGGCTGAGACCTGCCCACACAACCCAGCACTCCTGGCAGAAGACCTGCCAGCAGCCAAGAGGTCTCTTTTATCCAATTCCCGATTACAAAACAATGGATAAAGCTCCATTTTCTATAGCCCCATTTATGAGTCAAAGTCTGTCCAAGTAGCTCTAGCACTTGTGGGGCTGCTGGGTTTGGGGAGCAGACAGTGAGCCAGGTTTCATCCTCACTTCTCTCCTGCTTAGCTCCAGCGAGGGAAGGAAGTCATTCTCCATTCTGTCCATCAGACGAACGATGTCTTCAAACGACTTGCGGTACTTCTGCTCATCCACAACCTTCACCTGTGGAAGATCAGGAAGCACTCAGCAAGGTTTCTGACCGGCTTCACAGGAACCCTTCTATCATGAGGAAATGGTAGATGCAAAATATTTCTCCAAGGGCTGGCTACAGGCGAGAAGTGAAGTTGCACGCACGGGTGCACCTCCAAGCTGCATATGCAACTTTATGCATATTTTACCCCTACAGATGTTCCTGGTGTCTTTCTGGCCACTGGTTACACTACTGGGAGATTACTGGGGGTGATCTCTTTGGGACAGCATCGGCATCCCCCAGCATCACTCGTGCTTCTCCAAGAGGAGGAGGAAGGCTCTTCTTTAGAGACTGGAGCTACCAGGGAGCAGGAGGCAGCAAAACCGACAGGGACTGTGTTTGGTAAGGTGGGAAACCCAAAGCTGCTGCCAGCCCCTGCCCACCACAGGAACGCAGCCACGAACCAGCCACACACTCTCCTAGCACAGCAGAGCCCACACTGCAAGAGCAGGCACAAGGCCTTACAGGCTTTTGCTGCGTCTCCTCGTGGAGGAGAGAATAGAGCAGCTCAGCCACTCTAGCACCGGGTATCAGGGGTTACAGCCCAGCAGCACTGTTAGAGCAGCAGATGGGAATGCCTTTCTCTTTACTGCTCAGGTAAACTCCAGCACCAGCGTGACAGTAACACAAAACACAAGGCGCTGGGATTGTCTTTTTGCTCCACCAAGCCATATTTAGAACCTACTCAGAAACAGGGGATGAAGTACAGGCTGCCAGAAGCCACGAGTCCCAGGGCCACGCAGCTCAGCTGCGTCGCTGCCAGGCTGTTTGCTGAGCAGAGGCTGGGGCAGCTGCCCGACACCACACCTACCGGGGACACACCTGAGCTCTGCCTGCCCTGTCCTCTTGCCACAGCACCAGCAGAGGTGCCTGGGCCGTGTAACTGCCTCCCGAAGGAAGGCAGGGCGGTATCGGGATCCTGCCCCAGCAGACGAAAACAATTACCCCGATGCGGAAGAGCGCGCTGACGGGTTTGTGGTCACTAGTCTTCAGGTCCATATGGCTGCAGTATCGGAGCTGACTGATGTTCCCTCCTCTCCAGAGGATTCGATCACACCAGGCTGGCACACGGCACTTCCCACTACAAAGGAATGCAGGTTACCAGCGAAATCCAGCAATCCTACTAAACCATCCAAGCTGTTCCCAGCCGAGCCGCTCTCTCCACCCCCTGCATCAGCAGCAATGGGATGAGCTCCCATCACTTCCCTCAGCTGCAATCCTGCCTTGTTTCTCCTGCTCTCTTCCCCTTTCCCTACACAGCAGCTGAGATTCTCACCCTTTCCAGCATGAGGAAACAAAATAAACTCAAACAAGACTGTTTCCTCAGCCTGATCCATGTGTACGGCGACCCAAGCCACACCAGTTCCTTTTGCTGTCAGATCTTTCTGCCCACTACAGCCTGATCCACGGGACGTTGTTCCCGTTAGGGAAAGTCTACTCAGCTATTGCTATTATGTTATGCAGACCAAGTCCCAGGACGTCCTTCTCCAGATGAAGTGCTGTGCTGATCCATAAACACAAGTAGAGTAAAATCCCCTGGCTATATGGTTTGAAACTCCTTCTTGGGAGCTTCTCCATTTAGAAGGTGCGGCTGCAGCAGACACACAAAGGTCTGTGGGAGGCAGCGAGCAGGAACCGCTGCTGCCTCCGCGGCACAGCCATCCCGGGGGGTGTGCGAGTCAGGGGACAGCATGACTCAGAGACAGTGGGTCCTTATCTCTTCAATTCTTTTCACGCTCTTTGTTTGCCCCCGGTGGCAGAAAACCCTCCCCAGCGCAGCGTCACCTGCGAGTTCACACTTTGCCTGCCCTCGTTCACTGGAACCAGCAGCCGCCGAGACATGGGGCACGTGCCCGGGCAGCACACACAGGGGCTGCTTAGTTTGGAAGGGAGGAGCAAGGCAGGAGCACAACCTTCCCGTGCACTCCAGCCACCACCATAACAGCTCTGGGAAGCAGGAAACCCAAGTTTTGTGAGAAAATGCCTTTTATGTCATAGGAAACATGCCCATTGGCAGCCAATTTACCTGGAGTCCCAGCGATCTGTTTTAGAGTCATATTTATACGTGGGGATGAATTTAATCTCTCCCTCGGTGAAGTCCGCAAATGCTTTCTTGTGAGTGCGCTGAATATTCAGCTAAGGCAGAAAAAGAATGTTTTAAATCAACAAAACCAACAAACCACCCCGAACAGCCTCCCATACCCCGCCGTGCCGGAGCAACCGCAGCCTGTGGCCGTGGGATTCACCCCAAACTGCCTCTCACACCTTGTGCCTCCAGCAAAGGTACAGCCTCAATGTGTCAGTGGGATGTTTTCCGAGCAGCCCGAACACCCGCTGGCACAGCGCTGCTTACCAGACCATGCAGACCGCATAGAAACAAGAGTTAAGGGAAATATTAATTGCTCCGCTTGTGCTAACTGCCTTCATTAGTTTTCAGGCTTAAGCATCACCATCATTAACGTTTCACCGCCAATCATTTTAGCAAAAGCCTCCAGGAGCATGCTTGCCTGACAACCTGACACTGCCTTCCTTTTCTCATTTACTCTTCTGAAAAATCTCCTGTTTTTTTCCCCCCCAGACCTCTAAGCTGCAGTTGTTTCCTGCGTGAAGCTCTGCAGCACAGCAGAAACGACCTGCAGAAGAGAATCCATCAGGCTGCCTGTTCAAACGTGTGTCAGAGATGACAGCACACTACTTCTGCTCACGTTCCACAGGTACAGCCCTTCATCTGACAGGCACATCTGGCGCTGCCTCGGTTTTCAGCGTGCAGCAGAGACACGCTGCGTGGGGCAGGCCACAGCACAGAATTTAGGTCAAACTGGGCAAGCAACGCTGCTCCCAAAATCAATACTGCTCCCAGAACGCCGGTTCCAGCAGCTCTGGGGCCGTTACACGCTCCTATGTTCTAGCTGGTACAAGAGGACTCACAATGAGACACAAAGACACTTCAAGCCATCGGGTGACGCCAGCATGGGGTACAACCTCGCTGTGTTCAGGGGTCTGCTGTCACCAGGAGCTCTGCTGAGGGGCTTGGTGTCTGTGGACGCGCATCGCAGGGCGTCTGCCAGCACCTCCCGAGCACGGACACGTCCAAACCCCAATGGCCTTGCAAGTGCCGAGCAAGTCGGGGGAGCTCACTCACCTGGTCGTAGGTCAGCAGCTTCTGAAGCTCGTTCTTACTGATGAGGCTTTTCACTTCACTGGCGTCAGGGAGACAGAGCCTGTAGTTGAGGTCTCCCAGCCAGATGACAACGCTGGGGGGGTGGGAAAGAGGAGGCAGCAGTTAGTGGCACAGGGTGGTCAGGGAGGAAGGGACAGAGAGGGTTGGCTGCTGGTGACTGAGGCCGAGACACGCTGGAGCACCTCTGCTCTGAGGACTGAGGAGCTGGGGCTGTTCAGCCTGGAGAAAGAGAAGGTCTCCCCGGAGCCTCCATCAGCCTTTCAGTACCTAAAGGGGGCTCCAGGAAGGCTGGGGAGGGGCTGTTCACAAAGGCCTGCTGGGATACAACGAGGGGCAATGGCTTTAAGTTGGAGAAGAGCAGATTTAGGTTAGATATTAGGAAAAATTTCTTTACTCTAAGGGTGGTGGAACACTGGGACAGGTTGCCCAGGGAGGTGGTTGAGGCCCCTTCCCCGGAGATATTCAAGGTGAGGCTGGTTGAGGCCCTGGGCAACCTGGTCCAGTTGGGGGTGTCCCTGTGACTGCGGGGAGGTGGGACTGGATGGGCTTGGGAGGTCCCTTCCAGCCCGGACAATTCTATGATTCTATGAAGACAAAAGGAGACGTGACGGCTCGAGTCCGACAGCAGCAATTTCCAGTGGCAGCAGATCCGCAGTACTAAGTCCATCTCCCTGGGGAAACCACACGGGATCAGGGACTCGGTTTAACAGGAGATTTGCCTCAGTCTGAAAACCAGCTGAGAACGCCACCAGCTCTAACGAGGGAACCCAGTGCACCTCGCCAAGCTTCACAGCCTCCCTACCCACCCAAACCCCACCTGTATGCAGGCTCTTCTTGTGTACACAAGAGGTGACAGCAGAGCTCGCCAAGCAGGGCCTGCTGCTGGCCAACCAGTTCCTCGGGATGACGTGTGTGAGATCCCTCCTGCGATACCGTGGTTTTACCAGTTTGCTTCTCACCGCCTTCCTTTCAACCAGACCAGGCCACGGCTGTAGCACCACCCCTGACAGGGGCAGCCCAGCCCAAACCACACCAGCAAAGGCTGACGGGTGCAAGACTGGCAAAAGCAGAGCTGGCTCCTGTTGAGCTTACGACCTCCAGAACGTCACTGTCCCATCTCACCCATCTGCCCCCCCTCACCAGCACCCACCCTCACCCTGCTCCTCTCCACGCCTTCAAACAGATCCACAGCAGCCAAGGAAACCCTTCTGCTGTTCACTCTTTACTCCACAAAGGTTCCATTTAAAGATTAAAATCTAACCCCCTCTCTGGTATCAAAGCTCTTCCTGTTTACAGCCAAACCTCAAAATTTCCATTAGTGGATTATCAAGGATAATCTAATATTTGACGTTTTTTCTGTGCTAATCCACTCTACGTTTTATTTTCAGTTTTTAAATGGTTTAAATATTAACTACAGAAGAATTAATCGATTGTATCGGGTTATAAAAAAATTAATTTCTGTTCTTTGTTGTACACGTGTTTGATTTGGATTATTCAGCACCGCTGTCGCCTCATTAAAAATAATTGTTTTTAAGAAAAAAAAATAAATCAAGTATTGCCTGTGTATCATCCAATTCATTTCAAAAGAAAGGGAAACAGCGAGTGCAAAGAAGGCTGACCCGCACAGCCCCTGCCCGCCCCGCCGGCCCTTGGCTCCCCCGACTCACACTCCCATTTCCCAGCACAAAAAGACGAGCCCTGAGTTCCTTCAGGCCGTGTAACGTTCAGCCACCGGCTCAGAAGGGAGCTGCTGGACTCCAGCCTTCAACACCAGGTGCCAGGCAAGGGCGGGCTGGGACAGGCTGCTCCTGTTCCCGCAGAAGGGGACCACGCGGTCCGGCTGCAGGAGCTCTTTGGGGGGAGTATTATTAAACCAAGAAAGCTCTGCAGAGAATCTCTCGTTGCTGCGGGCCTGACTTGACTTGGATGATTCAACCACCGCTTCAAAAGGGAACACAGCAAATGAAACTTACTCGTGTTTCATGATGTTGAGCGGAGGTAGGCTGTCATCAGGGGGTACGAAACTCATCCGAGCGCAGATGTCCTTATAGTCCTGGTTTCGCCGCTCGAAGTCCTCCACGTGAGCCGCGAGGTGGGAGTTGACGATGCAGAAGGTGGTGTTGTGGAACACAAACCTCACGGCCACGCCACCCTTGTTGCCCTGGGGAGAGCGGGTACAGGCGCTTGTTAGAGGAGGTGGGGATGGCAGGGACAGGGGAGCAGAACCTGACGCTGCCCTTTCTTGCAGGGATACTTGGATGGGACGGATCGGCCTCGGTCACTCACCATCTTTCCCATGATCCCCGTGCCCACAGACTCCGTCATGACCTCTCTGATATTGCTCAGCTGATCCACCTTAGCAAATATCAGCAACATCATCCCAACGAGACGGACCATTTGTACCTGCAAAGATAAAAGAGATCCCGAGTCCCACCCCAGGAAGGCAGTTCCAATTTGCCTGCTCCGCCTGATGTTCCGCTTCTCCCCACTCCTCCTGGTGTTTTATCCTCAATCCCTGCCTGCAACACCACCTAAAGCACCTTCTGTCCCACAGCAGGGCTCTGGGGGACAAGCTGTCATCTCCCAACGGCCACCCGCTGCGCTGAGCTCACTGCACTCCCCACTGGGGCTTCCCAACAACCAGGGCTGGCTGGGGAGGTAACGGCCACTGCACTGACACAGAGCAGATCTGTTGGTCGCACCTCAGGCTTTTGCTCCGAGCAGCAAAACCAGAGGCACAACAAGCCGAGTATAACGCGCCCTGGGTTTCTCCAACCCCCGCTCTTGGGTCGGGTGAGGAAGGGGGAAGCTCATTTCTGTTTCCCTTCCAATCACACCGACTCCACGACAAACCCCCCAGCACCCAACAGAACTCACTTTCTTGTACTTCGCCTGAGGGTGCAGGGATTTCTCCACCGCAACCAGCCACTCCTGTTCCTTTGCAGAATCAAGGTAGAAAAAAGCCTCCGTGCTGAGATCCAGCTCCTGGAACCTAAAAACCCAAGGCAGGTGAGCACATTTCCTCCTCTCTTACCCATCACCCTCCTTCTGCAGAAAGGTTCAGAAGGAAACCTCTGGCAACGGCTCTTCTTGGAAGAGAAGCTCCTTATTGCCTCTTGCTAACTGACGCAGCACAATTTCGCCACAGGGCCTGAGCGCCTGCTGCAACACCCCAGCGGGTGTTACTTTGGGCTGAGGACAACCAGAGAGCTCCGAGGAGGCCTCGAGGAAAATCTCTCTTGTTCCATCCTGCAGCCTCCTTTAACCCAATACTCTGCCTCAGCCAAATGGCTCTTCCCTCTCAGACAACCCTTCTGAGACATCTCAGCCTCGTGGGACCTCTGAGAAAGCGAGAGGAACTTAAAACAGGTAGAGCCCACCAGTATCTGAGCAAGACCAGCGAGAAACCCAGCACCATCTGTAAGGATGAGGCCACTGCTGCTCACCCGATGCAGTAGAAGTCTGGGGGCTCTGTGTCACACACCAGCCAGGGCTCCAGGCTGCTGTCTGGGGACTGCCCGTTCACATTCCACGTTCCCACAAAAAATCTACAACACAAAAGCAGCTGAACCGTTAGAAAACACAGTAATTACCACCACACCAGCCCAGTCTCTCCAGTGCCCACCCAGCAGCAGGCCAACAATCGGGCAACGGACAATTCTTCTGGGTTTGGCCCACTGTCAGCGACACTCGCGTCAGGGATTGTACAGGATGGTCCCAAACTAAAGACATCTCCCCAAGGCCAGTGACAGCCTGGCTGTTGAACACCAGGTCACACGGGGCAGCACTAACAGAGTGTGGTGGGACGGGTGCCTTCATCCTCCGGCCCAAACGCCTTTGGTTTGACTTGAGGGTCAAGAGTTCTGACCCACAGCGGGGAAAAGACGCGGAAGGAGGGGCTGTGCTGCAGGCACTCATCGACTTCCAGCCTGCACTGCTGCCGGTTTAGCCACCCGAGCTGGCCACGCAGCGGCACTTGTCACATCTCAACCCTGGGCCAGCCTGGAGTCACAGAAGAGACTGAGCAGCGTTGTCTCCAGGAGCAGCGCTCCTCAGCCCCAGCACTAACCTGAAGTTGTGGAGGTTGACGTACGTCTTCTCTCTCTTGGCGAGCAGGTGCCTGATGAGCCCTTCCCTCTGTCCCGACTGCGTGCTGGGCAGAAACATTTTGCGCATGGTGTTGGTCACTTTTGGCTGGTCTCTTGATGTGCCTTCTCTCTCTCGGTGAAATCTAGAAAGGAACCAAGAGCAGAATTAAAACCGGCTCTGCTGTCTAGGAAGAGAAGGGAAAAAGGGAAGAGCCTCGCCACGTTACTTACGGCCTGGTTTGAGGCACAGGAGGAGGGGGGGGCTCCCGGCGAGACCCCGTTTGGTGGTTTTGCATGTTTCTTTTCTCTTCCAGGCTCAGAGCGTTGAAATCATCCTCAAACTCCAGAGCTCCTGGAAGGAAAAAAACAAGCACAACGCCCTGAGAAACAATTTAAAACAGCTCAGAAGAAGGGAAAGCTCAGAAGAAGGCTTCTCAGGAGAAGGGAAAAAACCTAACTCCACAGACAGAAAGTGGAAGAGCAACATATCAACTCTGATGACTCTGGGAAAGGGGCAGCAACCACACGCCAAGGCAGGAGGGAGCTTAACATACACAGAGCAAGGCACCAGGCAGAAGCCAGCACTCAAGAAGGAAAGAATGGTCCAGGGCAAGAGAATCCAAGGACTGAGATGTTTATTTTGTGCAGGGCTCCGTGAAAGGAGGGAACGGGGCAGAGGCCAGAGCAGCGAGCGCAGGGTGGGACACCGCTCCCTGCCCCTCACTCTGCAGCCACGGAGCACACGAAGGTGACAGCCAGTGCCGTACCTGAAGACGAGGCCTGCGACAGACCTGGGAGGTTTCTCTCCACCTGACACCAGCTGGCCGAGTCCTTAGCGTCGGGAAGAGCAGCTTTCAGGTGAGCTGGGAAAAAAAAAAAATAAGTCAGCCTATCAGAAACCGCTGGCAGCAGGAGGATTTCACTCGCACAACCGTAGCTCTGCCTACCTTCCTGTATGCTCTGCACTTCGGAGAGGAATCCTAAGCAACGCTCTTCGTCAGGGATCTCAAAGAGCCGTTCCGCTGTCTCGTCCCCCTGTATCCGGACCTTACAGCCTGCTTTGGGCACAAACACGCTCACAGGTCAGTCCCAGACACCACGCCCTGAGAGCGACCAGGCTTTCTAGGAATCCTTTGAGCTCATCAATGAGAGCCACCCCCAGCTACTGTTCCCGGTGGAAACCTGCGCCTAACCCAGCTCCCCTGTGCTTCTGAGACCCCCCTGCCCCACCTCCCTCGGAGCATCACCAGTCACGTTCCCCTGCGTTTAGCAATACTCCCTGCTGCGACCTCAGAGGGAAGAGCTCTAACAGCAAGGATTCTTTGGAAGGGAAAGCAGAATGGGTGACTAGAGAGAGCGCTGCGAAGACTGGAAAAGGCAGAGAGTAGCTCAGGCCCAAGGACAGGTCAAAGAGAGGGAAGGCAGATGGGAATGGTTCAGAAAGCAATGCAGGGCCTTCAGGCAAGATTTAAGGAGTTAAAAGTTGACCTGTTGCCAGTGCTTCAATCTGGGCATTTCAGACCATGCCTGCCATGAGAACTGACTGCCTCAAACAGCCTGACAACAGCATCAGAGGAAATATAATCCCCATTCGATCAAAAGACAGACACAAAGCATGCAGGAAGACTACGAAGTGACGGGTAAAACGCGCAGGTGTCAGGGCCCAACAGGCAGCCTGGCTCCTGAAAGGAGCTTCAGCCGCGCCACGGCAGCTGTAGAACTTACTGTTTGTAGTTATGTCAATCAGCAGAGTTTCTTCTGCCTCTGGAAAAGAGAAAAAGAGGATTGAGAATTCACACTGAATGCTGCAGGAACTCAGCACTCAGAAAAGCCTGCTGCCTGCTACCAGCCACAAGAGTCCTGACAAAGGAACACACAGCTTCAGCGGGCATCTGTGCTGCTCCTAACGGCTCTGGCAGGAAGAACGGCCACGTCTGGACAGTCGCTTCCCAATGTCACAGGGGACATCCCCAGTAGTCAGAGCTCTTGCACACCTGGGCGGTCAGTCCATCAGTGTAGCTGCTTTGGGAGAGGCAGCCTGGCAATGACCTTCAGAGCTTGTCTGCACAGCAAAACGGACGGGCAGAACCACGCCGAATTGCACAGAAGGGATAGACCAGCCCAGGGAAAGGCGCTGGTGGTCCTGACTGGGGTTTGTCCCAGAGACACACACCATGATTATGTACTTCCAAGACAAGCTCCTTCCCGTTCCACAAGCAGCTCTGACACCTGACAGCTTGCCTGACTCCACACAAGTTTGGATCTAAACATGCTGGAATCAGACTAAAGCTCCCAACTCCCGCCATTACAGAGCAGACAGACACACAGACATCAGCAGACCCCAAATCCCAGCCCCTGCAGGGAAGTGCTGAACACTGGCTCCGTGTGATACCAAGCCCACCACCCTTTGGAGCCAGCTGAGCTCCTCACAGCTCTGCGCTGACACGGACAGACTCCCCGCTGGGATGAGGAAGAAGCAGGATTCCATAGACTAAGAGTTTTAGTTTCACGGGGAAGCATTAACTCTCTGTGGCTTCCCAGAAGGTAGATCAAGAAACACTGCTAAACTCGGGGTTTGCCGCTAGAGAGGGGTGGATCCCCGCCCCAGAGGAGAGCCCGCTCCAGGAGGGTCAGTACCTTGCACACATTTAACGCGGCTGTTGATGGGAATATAATCCGGATCGGAGTTTTCTTTCTCCTGCGAGTGGATAACTATCCTGGAGGAAGAGAAAAGGCTCGTAAAAACACAGAACAACTCCCTCTTTGTGCGCAGAGGAACGCTGACAGGGCCGGGAGCTGTAACGGCAGGGACACGCAACGTTCCACTTGTGTGGCGGCGGCTCAGAGG
>VZRU01002458.1:15896-48213 GCA_013398155.1 Pedionomus torquatus
GAAGTATAAAATGCAAAGTGTTTTGTTTTTTCTTACTAGTTTGTGAACATTTCACTGAGGGGACCTGCATCTGTGAGCCTTTAAGGCTTGCATAACGATATTAAAGAGGAAAAAAAATCCTCTTTATTTTTCTATTAGAGAATTTAAAAGACTTGTGTAGCCAAAGAAAACCAAATGTATTTAGTTGTTGTTGTTATTATTATTATTATTATTATTATTATTATTATTATTATTATTATTATTATTATTCAAGAACTGGCTACATTTCTGGNTGCCTTGTCCTTTAATCATCTCTAATGGAGTCTCTGGAGGAGATGCTCTGGGTGGAGGTGGAGGGAGTTGTTTAGGGCACAGGAAAGAGTCAATCTGAGCCCATGCTATACCCCAAGTGGGTAAGACTGCAGATACTACGTCCATGGCCAGGACATATCAAAAGGTGTTTCTATTTTGGGTGGTTTCCATACCATGACTCTTATATAATCACTGAAATGACGAAGCAAGCTTGCCCCAATAAAATCTCAGGGAAGGTTAATGGTGCAAATACTGCCTGCTGTCCTGCGAAGATGAATCACTCGGTGGGAATAGTACAGCCTCAGCTGGAGAAAATAAGTTTAATTTGCATATTGTGTGGCTGCAGTGATTGACAGCCCTCAGAATTTGGAAGAGTGATGTAGTGCATCTTTTGCTCAGGAAAAAAGCTTATTTGGAAATTGTATTGCTACATTATAGTACCTACTATGTGTGATTGCTATGTTATAGTACCTACTATGTGTGATTCCTCTCTAGTCTGATCAACAAAAGAGCTTGTTAAATGATAGTCTACTGCTTTTATTTCTATTTCACTGGCTAAGTGCTTATCCTCCTAGAGAATCTTATGAATTGAAATCTGGATTTTCAGAGAACTTTTGTGCTTACATTTCTGCAACCATTTAATTTTCCAAAGATTTCCTAGAACGCCGAGTAACTGTTGCTTCAAATATATCAAATGTTCTGTGATATTATTACCAAGTTATATTCTTTATCTCCTAGAATGTTCATAAATGATTCATTGAAAAAAAAAACCCATAAAAATAAATACATTAAAACAAACAATATGCTAAAATAACACTCAAATTAAGGTGCTCTTTCCACAACAGAGACATAATAATCATATTAGTTAAATATCTTGCTAAAACAATACTCAAAGGAACCTTGAAAAAGAAACAATGGGATTAGGAAGTTTTCTTGTTAGGCTGTAAATGGTTGTAAGGGAAATTAAAGCATAAGGAGACTTTTAAAGTTGTACCAGCCAGTCCATTCAGTGTTGCCCACGCAAGTTAGAGTTGCAGATCTATAAAACAACTTCAAAATATTTTTTTCCTAATGTAACAACATCGTATAATGTATTTATAATACAATGATAAAATATATTTTGATGCTGAGGTAGACGTTTGGTGATAGGCTAATAATGACATCATCATAGCTTGGCATCTTTCCAGCATTATTGAGCTGTTGTAAAAATATACATCTGAGATGTCCATCAGACATTTTGTCATTTAAAAAAAAATCTATTACCCTTAATATTAATTTATTTTTATTTTTAATCTGGATGACTTGTTTTAATGTTCTGAGTTTGCCGTGTTTAAGAAATTTGCAAACATTTTCACTGTTTGGAAACCTAATCAGTAAAGCACTATTTGTGCAGTGAGAACAAAAACAAATTAAGCAGATGAAAGCTAATTGTCCAAGATTAATTAAATTCCATTTAATATGAATAAACCCACATTTATATTTTATTTACAAGCCACCATGTTATGTTATTTCTTTTAGTATGCTATACCTACACCAAAAAAAATCAAAATAAAGAGATGGACATCTTACTGCCTTATCAAGGTTGTGATATATTTGACCTAACAGTAGCAAGTCTTATTTTTGATATATGAATACAGAATATTAAATCTTATCAGGAAGGACAGACAGAAGAAGAAGAGTAAGATCTTACTCTGTATCCATGCTTGCTCTGAGAGGCAAAATCTGTCAGGAGATAAAGTCACTTAAATTCTGTAGTGGTGAGAAAAGAGAAAAAAACCCCAGAAGTGCTTTTGTGGTTAGTCAAATATAAAACACCAGTCCAAAGTGATCAGGTAGATGATATTTCAGATATATTTATATAATTTCAGACAAGGCTGAACTTTGGTAGAAGTACAGTGTGTAGCAGGATGCAGAGTATGAACAAGTTCTTGGATCACCCTGGCCAAATTTTTTACTGTGACAGTAAGAAGTATAACGGTATAGTGCATTCGACATTGAAATCATGGTATAGAGTTGTATGACAATTTGAGGGGGAAAAGCAACATTGGTGATTATGGCAGCAAAATTAAAGAATTCACGATTCTTAGGAAGAGAATAAAAATACCATTAGTAAACAAAATCCTGTAGGAAAGGATTCCAATGGAGAAAAGAGCTCAGGAATGCCAGTAGACACTTAGAAAAAGAAATATTAAGGGCATAAATGAGAAATATTTCAAAGTGAAGGAGGTTGGAGTAATAGAAGATAAAATGCAGGATGGAGAATGACAAATTTGTAATGAAAGATCAGGGAGTTCTGTAAGTTATCCTGAACATCTATCAGCACTAATGTGCCTCTGCCCAATAATCAAGCATGGTATTATGATGCTTAAATGAAAATATCATCAGTAAGATATATGAAATAATATGTCCACTGTATTTGAAACTGATAAAGTCTAAACTGGAGTATTTTTCTCAGTTTTGGTGACTGCATTTGAAGAAAGCTTTGAAGAACTGGAGAAAAGCTACAAAGGATCAGTAAGAATACCTTGCTGCAAAACATGATTCACTTGGAAACTTAGAAGGAATTCAGGCTGTTCAGTCAAAGGAATGAAGGCTCGAAGAAGCTCTCTGAATTGTGTTCAAATATACAAAGTATATCTGAAATTGGCTAGGAAACAACAGCTTAGTTTGCAGGAAGGAAAGCATGAGANGCCAGTAATTTCACACTCAGGTAGTTAAATACTGAAGTAGATGGCCTGGACAGATTGTGGAATCTTTGTCAATGAAGATTTAAGGACAGGTGCTGTGAATAGTGTAATTTTGTCTTTAGGCAAGAGAATGGACTAAATTAATTTCCTTTAAATTCTTTCTGATTCTTAGATTTTCTATCTACTTTATAGAATGAAATCAGCTGTGAGAAGAAGGCACAGGGTAGTAGCAAGGTAAAAACCCGTAGCTTCATCTGAATGATTGTACTCTATTAAATCAGGTGGAGATTTGCGTTGTCATTTTAAAAGCAGAAGACCTGCATTTTTAGTTTCTGTCTGGAATGTAATTTTGCAAGAAAGAATACAAACAAAATTTATTTCTCTAAGGTGACATTGATGATGATTTTTTTTTTTTAATAATCCGTTATATTCTGGAGCTAATGAGATTTGTACTGAATGTATGTTCTGCAGATCCACAGTAATACAAGAGAAGTAAAGCTAAAATCCCTTTGCAAGGAGGATTGATTTGATCTAGTCTTTTAATTTTAAAACCTTCCAATTATATCTATCTTGAATTATTTCTAATGAACCTGCATTAGGAGAGAACTGCAGAACGTCACTTGTAGGTTTGATCCTTAACCCACTGCAGTGGTTGTCTTGAGGCTGGTATTGGCTGTGGTAGTGCATTTAAAATATTAAACTATATTAAATGAATTTCAAAGTATGGAGCTGCAGTCATGAAGCTCTATGGGCATTAGCACTATGTACATTAGTGAATAATAAATTTTATTGCATTTTAACTTTTTATTATTCCTTTGGGTTTTTTCCACAGACTACAGAAAGTCATAGAAGATAAAAGCCTATCTCAAGTTGGAAATGGTAAGGAGTTTGCTATCAGAAATTGCTTTCAATTGATTAATTTGTTTTTGATGCTTTCTACTTTGTTATTATATTTACTTTATTGTTCACATGCTACATTTCCAGAGTGGTGTGATAGCTGTGGCAGTTTAAGGATCTAAGTGAAACTGAAATTGTCTATGGTAATCAAGGGGTAAATCCAGTGGTGATGATGATGACTTTCCTGCATAAGCACTCGGTTAGCTCCCGCTGCTTAGTCCACTTTTCATGTATTGTTGGGTGGATTCTATTTCAAATGACACATTTTAGCATCTTCTGTGTTTTAGTTAAGGCCTGTATTATAGTTGTGGTATAGTTTTGCTCTATGTGTTTGATGCATTTGCCTGGTGAATCTTTCAGGCATAATAAGAAGCCAGACCTAAAATCCAATAGCATCAGTAAGAATTTCCTATGCACTTAAAAGGAAATGGAGCTAGACTGTAAAGAAGTTGGCATGACCTTAATGAGCAGCTTTTATTCCAATAAGCTTTCACAATGTTGTTCTTATGTTGTGTAGCACAGCCTATGTATGTAATATTAGGAAAGACAGAGTATAGAGGTCATCTCCAGAATGAAAATTCCCTTTTTCCAAGTGCATGCTTTTTATTTTTGTTGTTTAACTTTTTCCAAGGAAGGATAATCGTAAAAAGAAATCCGGATTAATCTGATTTTATTTCTTTGTATATTTAGTACAGTTTTTTTGTGTGTACAGTGACTAGTCTAAGCAAATAACTAATTATATATTATTGTGCGGTTTACTTTTTTCACAAATGTAGAGGATGCATCTTGAAGAAGTACAGGAAGAAGCTCTTCGTAGGTAATTATGTAGCTACTCAGTTCTGTTGCATTTTCCAAAGTTAAAAAAATGGACACAATTCTCATGTCATGTTAATGCAGTTTTGAATTATTACAGTAAAAATTGTAAGACCTCCGGTAGAGGTTTTATTAATAGCACATGTCCTGCTCCACTGTGTTACATACATGTAGGAAGGCTGATTACAGTCCTCATCCCAGCAACATTCCCTGTCTCTTCTGTGCAACAAGTTTCTTCTCCTTTCAGGTAGCACCACTTTTGCTTTCTCTCCTCTTGTCCCTGTGACAAAAACAGAGAAGTCATTTGCTTCAAAATTATTTTCCAAATCTTTTCCCATGATGCTTACGACTACACTGTTATCATTTTTAGCAAGTTACATATACTGTTTTGCATAACTTTCTTGTTTAGCTGCTACTTGGTTGTCTTTTTACTTGCACCCAATTTATCTAAATTTTCTTGTATTTGAAGGGGATATTGTAATCTTTTCAAAACAATAGTGTCTTGATTTTTGCTCCTTATTTAGGACCATGATTGAGACTTTTGGGTGATAGATAACCCAGACAATAATAGTAATCAAGAAAAGACATACATTCTTGGTTTCAGCAATGTAGAAAGGTGACACCCATTTAAAAGTAAACCTTGGTGTACCTTGGTGTACCATCTCGGGTTTCATTTCCCCTCCTCATCTCTTTACTTACTCATTGTTCAAAATGCCTTTTCTTTAAGGTGGTGTTTCTTTAAAAGATTACTTTCTGCAACACAATTCTTTCATTAAGCCGCGGTATCAATTCAATATCCACTTAGCAAGAAGAAGTTACTTAAAGATGTACTTTCATTAGATGATTTTTTTTTGCTTTGAAGCAACTGCCTCACTTAGCTTTGGTCATGCTTTGCAAAATAGCCTCAGAGGAGGCTGGACCTGGATGCTCATACCACTGCACCTAATGCAGTCCAACCGGGTCATTCAGTTCACAGGTCTGAGCCCTGCAGAGCAGACAGAGAGGAGATTGGTCCTCAGCACCAGTGATTTCACTGCACAAATTGACTCCTGTTGCCGTGTGCCACATGCTAACACAGCACTGATTTCATTCCTTGAAGTGTTTGCATTTGAAGGAAATATTACTATTGGATGTAAGCAACTGTTATGTTATTTATGAAGAATGATGGTCTCTTGAAACAAGAGGCAAAAGGAGAACTGTAATTTAGAAATTACCTCACTCAGAAGTTGTGGTATTTAATCTTTTTTTTTTTTTTTTTTCCTTTTTTCCTAATGCTGTTAAAATTTATTTAGTGATGCTTAACTGATATACTTTATTTGAAAGTATCATTCTAACATTTTCTGGCTACTAACTAACATAATTCTGGCTACTTTGAGAAAACAGTTGTGACAAGCAGTCAGTGGAGAAGAGGAGACTAGAGGCTGTGAGCTGAGAGGAGCGAATTATTTCAGCTACCAAATTCTTTGTGTCCTGTAGCTGTATACTCGCAAATTTGTAGTTCATGCAAGACTAATTAATATTCACCATCATCACTTTCATCACTTCTTCACATTTAAAATGCTAATTCCACCAATTCACACGAAGCCAGAGGACAACCATTTTAAATACTGTATGTTGATGTAGGAAAAAAATTTCTGGTTTTAATTAATCAATTTTTTACAGTGCTTTGACATTATTTGAGCATGGAAGGTACTATGGTAATGAAGATGCCATGTTTTCCTTCTGTTACTGGAATGTCATCCCAGTATGCCTGCACTGACATCATTGGGACTGTGATTTGGGAAACAAAATCCCTTGAAGATGAATGATGGAATCACTGTCATGCAAATGAAGTTCTGAAAAGTAGTTACTCTGCATGCTTGATAGTGGCTTTCCAAAGGTACAAATGGTATCACTTTTTAATATAGTGAAATGATTCTATCTATTAGCTGCTTAAAAATATTACTTCTTAGAAGAAGTTCAAAACAGAAGAAGATTATTTTCAATTCAGTAGAAAGGAGCAGAAATCTATCCACTGTTTTTAGAAAAGAAGAAAAGAAATATTCCATCTTCACTAATAGCATACTATTCACAAAGCCCCAGGCTATTTTAGAGTGCTGGAATATTACAGACTGCGTAGTGGGCTTTAAAATAGAAAGTTAACCCAACATTAATTGCAGGAACATTCCATGCATTATTATAATAACAATTTTCTCTGTGATTCTCTTCCCAGTCATTAAATCTGTCAGGCTATGGCAGCTGAGACGTGAATTTATAAAAATATTTAACTTTTATGTAACAACTCTAAACCAGAAAGTACTTTTCTTGTTATAGACAAGACATTCAGTGGCCGTGAATGCAATCACCTTTGTCACAATGCAACCAAATAAATCAACACTCCCTAAGTATCTTTCATATGAAAATAAAGATGGTTGCAGCATGCATCAAAAACTGCTGGAAGAATTTTGGTAGAAGTGATTTTACTACTCAGGATAAAATTTGATGAAATCCCAGAGAGAAGGTGTCACTCTATTCTTAATTATAGGGTTTGCTTTAAGTGCAAATGAAACAGAGATATTAAAGAAAATATAAACATTATCTGCAGCATATATATTCCCGACAGTTCTCCATTTTGAAGGCTGACTAGCTGGATATAATGTAGCTTGTCATGTAATCTCATGGTATAGGTAAAAGCATGAGAATGAAAACATATTTTTAATTCCCACTAATTTATAAAAAATATGTAAATTTTTCTTGCAGTGGTGGATGATTCACTTGATACTCACACATTTTATAGAAACATCTAAATAAGTGCTCTGTGTACATAACCATTCCATTCCAGTCCAGTTTATCATTATTTCATCCCTGTTGCTTTTCCTGGTTGCCATATTACAAAGGTTTTTGTTAATAAGTACTTCAGAACTTCATATCACTCGCTCAATTGTGACCATATATTAATGATACTTTTGAAACTTCAGGTCCCCCCAGAGTTCTATCATTCAGCATGTCCACTATGTCTGTCTGTTTATTTATTTATTTATTGTCTGTTATATTACCTTTTTCTTTTCTCTGTCTTGTTTTTACTGCAAGCAGCACTTGCATGCATTGGTGTGTGATAGGTTATTATGACCCAGCTGAGCAGGGCTGAGAATTGATACACAGCTGTCCCAGTCAGGAGTCAGGGTGTGGCTTGGTAAACCCAGGGTGTGTAATTGTGTTTTTAGAGTGACTAATCAGAGCACTGGAAGTGTGGTAGATGTATTTTTGTGTGGTGAAATTGGGTTACATATAAGAACAGCGTTTGTCAAGCTTGTAGAGCCTGGATCTTCACCATTTACTTTGAAGATTCAAGATACATTTATCTCACAAGTTGTTGTTAATTACTAGTCAATCTCCATGTACGTACACATATAGAGTATGCAACATACATGTACACAAGCATTCAGTCTCATGAGAACTAAGGCTGGGGTTTTGCCAGATGGCTTTTTACATCTGCAAAATGTGTTGGATGATGTATTTAAACCTGTTTCTGAGAAAATGGGTGAGTTACACAGTTACACAGGGAGAAATGAGTCTTCTGCAGGAGGCTTTTACATTCTCTTTTGTTGTAACTGAACAGAAATATTTTGGGTCTTCTAATAGAAAAAAAAAAGTATTTATTAACATTTTCAAGCTATGGTTGTAAACATTAACCTCAGAAAATAAAATCTAACAGTATTTGCAAGACATGCTTAATTCCTAAGGTTAAGGGAAATTGTGTCTAAATGCTTTTAGTGATATTTGGCATGATTTGGCTGATTGGGCTCTTTAATGTAACTGTGCTCTATTGTGTAATGGTCTGAGGTCCTCCTGTATTTCATAGTTAGAGTATTTATTGATCATCACTTCAGTTTTGATAAATTCTGTTCATAATCCTTGTAGGTTTCTTGTCATTGGACAAGAAGACATATCTTGTCATTAGAGGCAGCAAATACTCTAAATTCGATAGATAGCTTACACATTTTAAAGATATTTAAAAAAAAATATAGCAAATATTTCCAGAATTAACTCCTTTGACAAAGGCATTTTTTTTTTCCAAAGAAGACAGACAAATAAAATGGGATAGCTACAGTAAGTCCAGGTGACTTGCTGAAGTAAGGCCTTAGGAGAAGTGAAATCTTACCACTTTTTGCATACTTTTTTTTTGGTCAAATGCCTGATCAATTAATTTGAAACTTTCCACAAAGCTTCTCTTCAGTATGTGATCTTGCTCATGAAGGAGAGTGCATCAGCAGAGAGACTTTAAAATACAATATGAAGTTAACACTAAAGTAACTACACTACCACTAGGGTATTTGGGAACTGAGGAATATTGTTCTTAAATGTCAAGTATTCTTACTTCTTTTGTTTTCTTGAATTGTTCTTGTTTAATATTTCCATCCACGATAGTGTTATAAAAATCAGAGAGTGCTGATAGAAAAACTTGCTTACAAAGTTTGGCATCAAAAATAATTGGCAAACTTTTAAGATTCACTTGTTTGTGATGACAAAGAAGAGGGACGTAGAAGCTGTTTATAAGATTACCATGTATAACACCCATGAAAAAGACAATGGCCTGTATGGATCAGGTGAAGTCTTCCCTAGCAATAGAGAATTATTACTATACAAATACAAGACACTTACGAGCTGTGATCTGGGCTACTCTAGGCAAGACTGTCCTCCAATATTTAAGGAAAAGGAACTCAAGGAGAAAACTCAGAGATTTCTAACCATTAAGGAAATGAATTTTCATGGCAGCTTTATAATAGTAGAAAAGGTGGTGAGCAATCTGTCTCTTTTGACAGTGGAGCTTGGTAAATGCATGAGAGAATATGCATCATTACTGAATTTTAAATCATACTTTTAAAAGGGCATCACCATTTCTTCAATGCCTGGGCTGTGGTTGTGGTCTCTGTAAAGGTGTAATTTTTCTGTAGATATCCCTTGGATGTACTCAGCCATTTTTGGCACTGAAACTTTATTATTCTAAGCAGTTATTGATGTCAATTTGTAGAACTCAACAGGAACCTGTTTATTTATGTGTCTCTGAGACTTGTACAGGTACAAAAAAAATCTCTTTCAAAGAACTCATCTGAACTGGGGACAAAGGCAATTTCAAAGTTGTTACTTGATAGATTTAAAAAACTAACCAAATTATCTTTTAATTCTGCTGTTACAATTTTGAAAGATTCTGCCTTTGTTATGCATTCCAATGGGAGAAGCATTCCATGAGTCCCCTTCTATTCCATTAGCCTATCAAAATGGTGCTATCCTATTTTATTGCTAATTACTCTTTTTGTTACACAGTGGCAAAGACACTTTGTATGCAGTTTTTAAGTGATTTACTCTTCCTCGTAATTAGATGGCATGATTAATATAGTCTATGTTATAATATAATCACTGTTTCTTTTAAGGAATGACATTTATGTTTGGGGGAGAAGCAGCCCATAAAATAGGGGCAACCTGCTTTGATAGGATTGTCCCCTTAGTGAATACCTAAGGTACCAAAAGGGCAATAATTTTTGTTTGTTCAGAAGTCACACTGTAAAAGGCAATCTGCATTTAAATGGTATACTGTGAGTTTTTTGAGAGCTTACAAAAATGTTTACGAAGTATAGACTTTATTATCGACCTGTTAGAAAATGCAGCTTACTAGGAGAATGCTAGAAACTTCTTGGCATTCTCAGCCAGTTTACATGGATGGGTGTTTTCCCATGAATGACTCATTTTTCTGAATTGGAACTAGTTCACCAGTATTAGAGATGAATGAGGGTATCTATTAGTAATTGCACTCTTTGTCATTTATTGTTACATTTATACATTTTTCATCATTCTGCATGTACTATATAGAAGATTTTTCATATCTCCCTCCTCCTTCCCCTTTTGCGGTAAGGCACTACTACAGACACAATGTTACTAAAAGGAATAATTTTATCATGCTTCTACAGAAAGCCTATTAAAGATATCTGTACTTGGCTTTTAGAGTAAGGTTTCCAGACATTGATAACCTCTGATTCAGAGACACTGAAGTGCAGACAACCTACAAAGTTTTAGTTGATATGACATTTGTTGACACAGAGCAGGAGCTGGCGGTGTAGTGGAAAGAGGTATGTTTCCTCATTCACCAAGTGACTTGAGGGCATTCTGGCATGAAGAAAAGATAAATGGGTTTTCTGTTCTGGCATGAAGAAAAGATAAATGGGTTTTCTGTTGCTCTGCTAATTACTCATGTGGTCCTCGCTAGAGGTTCAAATCCTCATGTTCTTACTGCTTCTCCACATCTGCAGGCCACATCTTCCAGAGTGGACTATAAAAGGCTATGCCTAGGAGTCTACAAAGCAGTTATTTTTAACCTGCATCTGTGAGGATGATTAATGTTTGTCTGGACTGTACCTAGATACGGGTCTCTAGTGCTGGGAAAACTTCCAAAATAAATGAAAATACCAGATTGAAGCTGTGCATCTTCACATAAATTGACAAATACCAAGTTCAGAAAAGTTAAGGCTGTAATGTGTCTTGTAAACAAGAAGACAAGAACTCGATTACCTGCAAGTTCTATGATAAGTTCTATTATTTATTCATCACGGAGCTGAACTTGAACTTCGGACACTCCAAAGCCCGGTACTTTTGTGACAGAGTGTCGAAAGTAGCTGACACCGGGGAAATCTTAGGAATATTTAAAACCTCAGGAATGAGGAAACATTAGGAAAGAACCATCATTGCTGAATCACTGGAGTCCACATTGTCATCTTTTTCATTGTCAGAGGGGCTGGTTAGTCTAGAGTAAATTTCTGGTCTACCAGAAGCCTAGATTTATTGCATTTTCTTAAACATCACTTATGGGATTCCAAATGCACTCCTATTCAAGAGGAAGGATCCTGGCAACTGTTTCACACAGCAGGTAACTGTAGACCAGTCAGGACAGTCCAAGGAGGGAACATTTCCCTAACTAGGGAAATTGTCAGATCATCTGCCAAAATCCAGTGGTCTCAACTATCACATCTATTTTCCAGAACAGCATCTGAAGTAGCAGAAAGTTCTCAATCTGTTCAGTGTTCAGTAAGCTGTAAAGATGCAGCAAGGACCAGCCAGTGTGGTATCTCAGAGAGCGGGTCTCACCAGGGAAGTTAGAAGCTATTGGTTTTCAACTAAATATATAGATGAACTGAAATCACTTCCTTTAAGACACACAGGAAGAGAATTTTTCCAACAGTATATTGAGAACCAGCTCTAGCCGGTGAAGCACAGAGAGCCTCATGTCAGCTTCTTGAAATCTTAGGACTAAATGTGTGTAGCTGAAGCACCAGTGTAGAGAAAAATATAGCGGCTGTAGGAATCAAGAATGTGGATTATCAAACCTGGACAAGTCTAAAGTACCCGTATCCATGATGTGCTACAGTAGTGACGAAATTGCGTGTACTCAAGGCTGCTATTTGCTCATGGTTCCCAGCCAAATGGGATGAGCAAACATAAGTAGCAATAACCTCAGAAAGAATCATAGAATCATATAATTACATTCCGAATCATATAATTACATTCCTTGATATTTTAAAATGCTAAAGGTTTTTGAAAGAAAACAGTTTCTCAAAATGGAAATGCATACAGACAGAATGAATTCAAAACTGCTTTTTCAGAAATGCTGAAGAGGATTAAGTTTTACAAAAAAGTTTGCTGTGAGACTTAGGTATTAATCTAAAAGTCCGATACAGAGCAATGATGGACACAAATTTGGGAATAGAAAGTACTTGTAAGGATAGTAAAAATGCTGTTTCACAAATAAATTCCTGTGAGCTATGAAAAGTGAGGAGTTAATATGATTAAAATAGAACATAAAGGAAAGATGATTTGATACAAATATTTTTTACTAAGAGATCACAATACAAGTTGGTGATGTCAGACAAGAGACTTATTGCATCCTCCTTTTATTAAAAGGCAAATGCACAAAAATGCCTACTGTTCTCCACAGTTATCCAAGAATTGCTGAGTAATTGTTGCTGAGCAACTCCAAACAAACTCCAACAAACTCCAACAAATTGGTAGCAATGAAGTCTTGGTTGGGTTTCTTGATAGGTGTACCAAGTTTGACTCAGATTTGTTTGTGACTCTAGAAATAAACTACTTGAAACTGAGGCAAATGGTTGGCATAAGCCAGCATTGCCAAAACAAACTTGTTCTGCTCTCCAAATTCACTGCTGATATCAGTCCTTTACTGCTGCCCCTTGTCCTCTGTAGCAGAGGTGTTCATGCAGTCAGTGAACCCTGTCCTCATGTGAGCTAACATTACTTTTTGCATGTGCTATTTTTGCCTACTGCTTCTCTTTGTGGCAGAGAAAGCACTCGTGCCAGGATAAAGAAAATGTAGAGGTGGGAATAATGAGAAGGTATGGTTCCTCTCTGGCAGCATTGCTGGCTTATTTGGCTTAAGACATACATACTGTTATAGCCTGAATTTCCAGACAGGCAACCAACCACAAAAGAATAGGCAGAGATGAGATTACTGTTGGGCAGGATGAAAAGTGTTGTTTTATATAGAAACAGAAAGACACCTGCATCTCAGAGTAACTTTACGTTACTTCAGTGGAGAAATCTGATGCTTTTGAGTGTAAAGTCTGGGACAGTAAGTGGAAGCATAAAGTATTACCTTAGCATTACCCAACAGACCAAGAATTTGCCTAGTTGCCCTGTGCAGGATGCAAAAAATAAACTTTAAGCATTGGATGACTTTTTTAAACCAGCATACATTAGAGAGGATATCTTGTATAGACAAGAATTCCAATAGGTTATAAAGGAATTATGAATCACATGACTTTTACATAGCACCAAGAAATGAATTGCATGCTTTTCATGTGGCAGCAAGAAATGAAAACATGTTTTGTTTGCCAAGATGCTGAGATTGCTATTAAAGAACAGCATAATCTCATACGCTGCTATTGGACAATTGTTATGATAAAACCAGATAAGCTAAGAATTATTATGGGCCAGAGTAAGGTCCTTAAATATGAGCATTACATCCTGAAAATTGCTCAGGGAGAGATTTTTAGCTGTCCATGAAAGTTTCGGCAGCATTAGTTATCTTGAAAAACCCCAAACCAACAAACACAGAAAAATTGAAACTTCTCTTTGCTATTTTTCTATTTGTGTGGCTTTTCTTCAGTATAGCCTGAGTAGCAAGGCACACTGACCTGTGTCTTTCAGGGTGAAAATAAATATCAGTGAATTCTTGGTATGTGATGAACCTGATGACAATGGTGGGCTGCGTAATGCTCTGCTAAGTATGAAAGACAAGAACTTGTCAATGAAGAGGAGCAAATGCCAGATAGGACCGAAAGAGATTAATTTGAGACAAACTTAGTAACAAAGACATAGGAGAAAGGTTGTAAATGTGGAAAATGAGAGATTATTAAAGCTTCATGATACCTGTTAACTTATTTCAGTTAATTCATCTTTTACTTGCTGGAGCTAAATTTTCTCTCAAAAGTCCTTGGACTGGCTTTACAGGGCAAGGTGAATGCAATGAGGAAGAGAAACACTGAAAAAATTGCCATTTTAAAAATTAACAACAGCAGCGTATTCTGAATCATTTTCAGAAGGAATCCTGTAATGTTAATCAGTGTGAGCACATGCAGAATGGAAGTTCTTTTTGTAACATTGTCTAATTGTTTTTGCAGAGCCAAAAACATGGCTGAAAAAGGAAAACTCACAATTGTCAGGTTTTTAAGTGGCTTCTTGGATCTGTGGTCACTGGCAGTTCCATTACATATGCATAAGGCACCATCTACATTTCAGAAAATTATAATGCTATTACATAATTGATTGTTAAATGTGAAAGGCAAGGACAGATAGGAACTTATGAGTCATGTTTTCAGCTAACTAGAACTCATGAAAGCAAGAAACTCCTCAAACAGGATTCTAAAGGGAATAAGTTGTTAGAGCAAAATTTTAAAATTTTAAAGGAAAAAAAACACTTAATGGTCCAATCTGAATAGCATAAGAGAGAAATTGTTGATAGTTGCTCAACAGAAAAAGTATCTGGAAGCAGAGAAATGTATCAGGGTTATTTGAAAATATGGAATTGTTTACTACAAAGGCATTCTGTCCAAAGCCATATTTGTACCTCACAATTCTCAGGAAATTGTTGTAGGGCTGTGTTTCACCACAAACAAGTTAATTTCCATCAGATTTATATAGACAAGTCAGAAATTTTCCGTCACAGTGAATGGTTTGGATTTATCACAGCATCATAGAATGGTTTGAATTGGAAGGAAGGGACCTTAAAGATCATCAAGTTCCAACCACCCTGAGATGGGCAGGAAATTTAGTGATCTGATTTCTTATCTCTTGGTTTCTTATGCAGTAGATTCTCGTCCCTTCTGGCAACAGGACTTGGGAAACCAGTGTATCACTGGAAAAGAGGATTCTCTGTTCTCAAGGTGTGCTGTTAATTGTTTATTAGAATGAATATTTGCACTCTTCTGAACAGACACACCTAATCTCTTGTGAAGGGTCCAGGAAATGAGTCTGACTTGTATGTTTCTGGAGTGTTAAAAATCTGCTTTTAGAATTACCATTAGAATACATTTACAGCAGTGAGCTGTTCCTTGCAAACAGGAAGGTAATTTTAAGTGTCAGGGCATAGTTCAGAGGATTTTCTAAACACCAAAGTAATTGTTTTAGTACCTAATTTTTCTTTTATTTACAGTGTTTTATCTACAGATATACATGACTGTACATGGTAGCCAGCAAGATTTATTATTAGTAGTAACACCTCTTGTTTCTCTTGTATTTTTTAAAGATTAAAATACCATTTTCCATTTATTTAAATGGGATCTAGTGAAAAAAATTCAGTGAAATAGCATAGAGACTTTATTCTGGGCAGCAAGGAGCTCACTGCAAATATTTGTACTCAGTTTTTCTTGCAATAGTCATGTTTGAATACGGGACCTCTCCCTTTTGTCACTTTTGTACTTCAGAAGCGTCAGCTTCATTTATGTATTAACTCCTTATTAATTCCTTATTAATTTCTCCTTATGTATTAACTCTTTATTAGAAAAAGCTGAGGTTATTCTTTGTCTAATGCCTTCCCTTCCGGATACCATGACACTATAACAACAGGGTGGGGAAGCATTTCTGTGTTTTAAATATTTTAGTGTAGATTGTCATGGTTAAGGAGTTCAGAAAAATGGCACAAAACACAAGAACTGGCTACAGCAGTAACAGCATTTCTACGGATTGGGTGTCAACCACTGCTTTTTATTTTTCACAGCCATGGTATGTCATAGGACCAGTGTATACATATTACACACTCCTCTGTCATTTTGTAAATTAAATGTTGATATATTTAAAACACTAAGTATGTCAACATTTATTTAAATGGGAAGTGGCCTACCACATTCACATCAGCCCTCCACATAGGCAACTTTTTATTATGCTGTTCTCAGGAGCGTTTGTGGTGAAACTTCTGCACAGAATGAAATGACATGCTGTTTATCACCACTGACCAACTCAGATATTTGCAGGTCATTTGTGATAAGAAGAAAGGCAGTTTCATCACCAAAGTGAATAATGAAAGAGATAAAATGTAATCTTGACAGATAATCCTGTTAAGAGGGAAACTGGGAAGTATTTAAACATCCTGCTTTATACTAATAGGCTATTCTATAGGATTAGATCTAAGATTAATACTCAGTATTCATGGACAAAGCTTCCTCTGCACAATTACAAGCTTCTCTTGAGTCATAGGTGACTTGCTTTTTTGCAGTTGTTTTTTTTTTTTTTTTTCCTTATTCTCAGAGCAAAACCATATATGCTTTTAGGAAAAAGTAGGATTATTTTCAAGGAACACCTAACAACAGTTTATTCTATTTGCTATTTAATTTCAAAGACACAATTGCTTCTCTTTTAAAAGTTGACCAAGTTAATAATCCTCTTGAGAGTCAAAAGATGACTGAAAGTTGTTGTTTTTTTCTACCAGTTGGGATGAAGGCAAAGTACCTTCCTTAGGGGACCAAAGCTTCAGGTTCTAGCTTGTAGTTAGGATCTTTTTTACACAAGCAGAGGAAAGAATAGTTCAGGAGTACTGCCTGCCTTGAGTGGCTCATGAAAATGCCAAGTAGATGGGGCTGAATTCCTGCCCCTTTCAGTGGAATGGTACAGATCTTCACTGCTCTGTAAACTATGTTTAACAGATTAACTTTTAGTGTTATCTTGGACCTATCTCAATATTTGATCTAGGCTAATGAAGAATTAGTAAATAGGTGAAACTGACATTGTTTTTAAGCACAATTCTTAATTGCTTAATAGCATAATGAAGATTTCATGAACCAGTTGAAGCCTGGAGAGGACAATGTGGGCTCTAGATAGTTGAATGCATCTGTTGGTAATGAAATTAGACTATATAATTAAAGATAACATATTTTAGGAGCAACAGGAAAAGTCTGTTTCAATCTGCTAGTTTTTATAAGTCCTAATACTGGAAGTATTTTTCACAATTTAACTCATCTCTTTTAGATGCCTTGGTGGAAAATTGAGAACTAGAGATTCATGAGAATAAAAATAGCTGTGGAATGACACTACCAGTATTAAATACAACATTCTGTTATGGAAATCTGATAAACTGAATTTTGAAATACGCAATGGGGATTGAGGTCAGATTTTCAGAAGAACAGCTATGTGCAGTTTTTGCATTTGAATTTTGAAGAATTCACGTATCTATGCATTAATGTATTGATTATTGATGCAATACTGCAAGGTCTGATTCAATGAAAACCAATGTACATATTCAACTCCATGTGCTTTAATTTATTCAGTACATACTGTATTTATTTTTACTTTGCTGGATTAAGGCCTGTGTTACAGAGCAGTCATAAAGGAGAGGTTTTTTGAGGATCACTTTCTTAGACAAGAGAATAAGATTGCTACAGCAAGAATATGAGGAATGAACAAAGGGCTCTGGAAGAAAAGGGGGTGGTTGTTTCAAGTTTACAGCAGGTAGAATCAATGTTATGCCAATATCCAGCAGAAATAACCATAACCATTATAAGTGGAAAATATTAAGATACTAAAAATCAGAAAAAAGCCTAGAATAAGAGATCACAACATGAAGTAAAACTAGTTTATATGAAAAAATACTGTTTTGAAGACAAGTTAATGGAAGAATAATTTAATTATAGATGTTACTGCTTGTGTCTTGCATTCATAACTGAAGCATATTTTCTTCCTCCTCTTCCCTTGCCTTTACCACTTTGCTGCATCTTTTTCTTCCTATTGAACATAAAAACTATTTTCTAATCTGTGGTTGCTGTGATTTTATGGTATAATGTGTTCCGCATACCATCTTGTTAATACATTTACTGAAGTTTTATGTGCATTTTTATTGTAAACAGGAATAAAAAAAAAAAATATTTAAATATGGATAGGCATATTGGAAATAAAGATGAGGCTCTGAGGGCTCCAGATGGAAAGAATGCTGTCAGCCTGCCTGAGGGAAACTGACTGTGGGACCTGAAACTAAAGAGACACTACAGCCTTCTACTTCGAAACAGGAGATGTAATACAGGATCCTTTCATGAGGTTAAGTATTGTATTTCCTGCAGGCTGGGAACAAAGAAGCATACCTGGATGAAGAGAAGAACAATAACAGAAACTGCAGAACAGAAAGAAACCAGCAACACTGTGTGGATGTTTGTGACTGCAGCTATCCTCACTTTCGCAGGCCATGTGGAGAAGTCTTGCATGTCACTGAGAAATATACAGGGCAGCAAAGAAATATTTTCACTAACCCTAATATCTTTACTATGACTCCTTCCAACTGCAGGGTGTGAATCTAAGAATAATAGCGAACTTCTGTGGAGTTGGGTTTGTGTGGAAATTGTATTCTCTTCCCTCCTAACAGCTAGTTGTTTTTTGCAAACCAGAATAGAAATGGCTCTTTTCCTATCTCTCTGTGAAAAGAGAATTAATATTTATGGTACATTTTAAAAGAGAAAGGGAGAATCTTTCTACATGGGAAGTGAGATCTTGCCAGGCACTTGAGGAATTATGAGAGCAGTCACAGAATTTCAAAGACAATGAAAGCTCTGAAAAGCGGAGCAAGCATAAGCTTAAGTAATACTGAAAAATGAATGCAAATAAACTACTTTGGCCTGTAGTACAAAATAAATTGACTCAGCTGCTTCTACTATGTATTTATAATTTCTGAGCTGTCTTTTTGGTGGTTTTTACTTCTATAGCATAGAGCTACAAGGACCAGAACAAAGGAGCAGGTATAACGCAAATGAAAACAATATGGTTGAAGAGATTATGTAAACTTCTTTTTTCATTGTAAAATGACTCATTCCCAACACTTGATTTGGCATAACAAGCTCATCACTGACGAATCGAGAAGCTGCCACACCTGCTGGCTTTACAAGCTTATTTCTGTCCTGAGTGGAGATGTGGGTGCACAAGAGGTCTGACACCCTTGGGGAAAACAGACACAGATGCAAACAGTAGAAGTAAACTCAGGCTCTGATGATTGTTTACTGAAAACGATGCTCTGAATTGTGTATGCTGAAGATCTCATATTAAATGAAGACAATGCTGTGGTCAGGAAGTCCCATCAGATGTTCACAGGTGGAAGTACAGGCCATATGAGGAATTTCTAGTAATACACACTGTTGGCACGTTTAGCTGTAGTACAAACTAAACACTCTCAAACTTGACTGGACATAACACCTTATTTTTAGGTTTTACTACCAGTCTTCTCTCATCATAGCTAGAGTGAGATTATGTTTACCAAAATCCAAGAATTATGTCATCATTAACATCTATAGATTGCTTGACAATGCAGTTACAAAGACAGCACGGAAAGAAAGGTATATTCCTTTCTTCCTTACTGATCAGGGAAGATAATCTGGAGTTGGCTAGTGGAAAATTTTCATTTTGACTTGACCAGATTTATAAATGCCATATCAGACCAAATACTCTGTTAGTATAAATTGGCTTAGGTCCTCTGGAAACAGTGACACTACACAAAACCTTTCTCTCCTGTATATATATGATACCAAAGAGCCTGGCAGTGTTGTTTGGTTCTTTAAAGGTGTTTGCCTTTGACATACGTTTCGTGTCCCTACCCCCACACCCCAGAACTGGTAAGCAGTGAACCAGCCCCTTAAGGCACAGGCTGTAGAGATCAGGACTGGGAGTCACTACCTGACTAAGTGATTAAGTCATTGATAAAGTGTTCCACAGTGTTTATTGCTTGAGCTAATTTTTGGAATTTCTCAGATTATTTTTCATCAGTCTCAGCTTGAGATAATTAAGCTCTCAGGAGTGGTTTAAGCTTATCAGCCTTTATTTATGTATTTCGGTAGTTTTTCTTGTGGATTTTGTTTGTTTGTTTCTAATAAATTACATTAATAGTAATATAATCTATAACAAATGTTCATCGATTTTCTTACTAGGATTACTTTTTAGGTGCTGTTGTATTCTGTCTGAGTTTATGCTAAATTATTCTGTAACTTGACAAGATATAAAACTGCTAATTTGAAATAACACAAAGAAAATTTATCAACTATGATATAATACTAGGACATCCTCATAAAATGTTACAAGCTGATTCTGTAAGTTTGCTTGTTAACTCTGAAGTACAAAAAATAGGGAGACACAAGACATACGTAACTTTAAATTCAATATTTTGTTTTTCTCTTTCCTTCTCCATTGTCTCCTGCAGAGAGAAATGATTGAAGTAAATTCCCATAGAAATGCAGGCATCTCAGTTAAAAGCTTCTGAAGGTACAGCATAAACTGAAAAAACTTCGAATGAACTTCCTGTTCCTCTATTTAGCCCCCAGATAAACATTACTTTGATATATAACCCCAATGACATTCATGATGAAGGATGGAAAAATCTGGATTTTAGATAGTTTCAAACCGAAGACATAATAAAATGAATTAGTCTTAAGGATATTGTAGAGATTCTAAACCACCTATTATAGCATCAGCATTTTTCCATCAACATTTTTCAAAGGAGATAAATAAGCGGAAATAACCAGCAATTAATTCACTAGATTATAGATATATGGAACATTTATTGTTGTAAAATGAATCACGCAGGATAAAGCTGCAAAAGCAGAGCTTGGAAATGGGCTTCATATACTTGGTGGTATAATTGGTTGTCAAACTGACCTGTAGACTTCCTAGAAAAAATTGGCAACCATAATTTTATTAAAGGTATGACAATAAAAACCTATGAAAAACATTTTGTTTACCAATACTAGATTAGCAGTAAACAGAGTATTTGAAAAAAAAAAACCGAACCCTTCAAATTTTCTGGACAATGTGATGGAACAGGCTGAGAATAGCTGCAAAGTTACTACCTCCTATTCAGTTTATAATAATTCAATTTATATAAACATAATTCTTTAATATTTGCTTTACTGTGCTGAACATAGACCTCGTTTTCTGACCATGGCAGTGGTGCTGGAACTCAATGATCGTTAAGGTCCCTTCCAACTCTAACCATTCTATGATTCATTCAGTACCCAAATCCTATGCATCTCAATATTTAAGAAGACATTTAAGTCTGGAGGAATTAAAATAAAATGTAACTGATTTGAGAGATGACATCAGCAAGGACATTCAGTTTAATTCTTCCTTTCTTGATTTAATAGAGCATTTTTAGTATTACAATAGCTCTTAAATAGCATTCTTCACCACAGATATTAGAAGATGATGGATAAAATTATCTTATCTAATTAATTATGTGAAAAGTGTACTTAGTCAAGTAGAGATCGTCAGGCACAGTGTAACAGTCCTTTTAGCCTTAAAAATCTTGGGATGTTTGCACTTAGTTTACCAATGAAGGTTCAGAGGATGAAAATCAGCCAGCAGAGTGAGATGTAGTAAAGCAGAGCAAAGATGACACATTTCACGTTTCTGCATTGAACGACCTCTCAAGCCCTTGCCAAATTTAAACAGAAGTCAACTAACAACAAAAGCTAATAGCATGATTAGGTCCTCGGAGTGACATAGGCAAAATTAGAATATCTCTGCTTAACAAACTAGTAACTCCAAAGCTGATAAGCACCACTTGCTACAGTCAATGGTGTCAAAGTCCATTTTGACAACATTTGGTTTGCATATCAATAACCTGGAAGACAGTAACTGCTCAGAAGCCATTGCAGTTAGTGGATCGATAGAAATGTTGTTTACTCACAGGCTATAATAGTCAGGCAGGAGATGTTTTTATTTGTTGATTGCATCACTGACTTAATGAAGTCCTCTGAACTGTAACAAGCTATCCAGTCAGAGACAGCTAAATCGCAAGTTTGCTATTGCCCATACATTTATGCATGTTATCCACATTAAATAATGCACATTTTTTAAGATAAATCCTGGTGTCACCCTGTGCCCCAGACAGTTACTTGCATGCAAGTGTTACCCAATAGGGTCATGTTTCCATTACTTTGCTAATTTTGACTGAGGAGATCTACTCTGCTCTGTGTGACAGCTAGCAGACATCACTCATAGCTGATTGAAGATGCTTGATGACTCAAGGGGATAGTTCAGGTTTCCCAGATGCTCCTGGCATGAAGAGTGAAGTACAAAACTTTAAATTGTCAGATATGGTAAGGGTAACAGATGCTTTTACATGTGTAGATGTCTCTCTTTCCCTCATTGCCTTTCTGCTCTGTACTGAAAATGCACAGGAGTAGATTTTTAGTTGTTTTATATTCTTATTCTTCTTATTCAATAGCAGTTACCTAGAACAGATACTACTAGCCTGCAAAAGTATGTCATGCAGAGTAATAAATATAACATAAAGTCTGCTAGAACACACCACGCTGGAATGTAATTGTGCCAAGATATCCCAAAGGATATGTAATTTTTAAAAAATTTCCACTAGGATAAAAAAAAATTATTATCAGATTCTAAATTGGAAAAGAAACTTTGCTTAATAATTTTATAAAATGCTATTTTCCCCCTTCAATTCAGGAGTGGGTACAGAAATTGAAGTAAAACACGCATACATTTGCCCTTTTCTAAGCCCAAATGAAGAAATCTCTCCTTACCAAAGCAGTTTCTGCCCTAGTATCTGCAAAAGGTGATCTCCCAAGTTATGTGAGACAATTCTTTCCCTGAGTTTAGATATCAACAAAAACTGTCAGTTGGTTTAGAAGAAGCTTATATTATAAGTAGAGGTCTTCTGGAGAGAATAAATAACTAACAGCATCCTTTTGTGTCCAAATGGGAAGTTAAGTACCTTAAGGTACTGTCTGACCTGAATTGTCATGTGACAATTAAAGCCTGTCAGTTACAGACATGTGATCACTTTAGACTGTCACTAACACTGTTTAGACCAGAACTTCAATGTGAAAGCAAAGAGGAAATCCTTGTAGCAGGCAGAACCAGTTGAAAAACTGCTGTGACTTCTGCTTCTTATAAACCCGCACTTACTAAACAGTCAGTCACTAAACTTTGTGGATTTACCTCTTCAGTCCAGGTGTCAGAGGCACGGGGAACTGGGGAACTCTGTAATGAGAGGAGAAACCTGAAAAACATGCCAAAAGATGTGGAAACAATTAATGACACTTCTGATTTGAGAAACAACTTACGTCTAAGAGTATATTGCAACTCTAACAGTCATTAATGGGAGCAGAAAGCTGTGCTTGTCAAATATTCTTCTGCAAACTAATGGCACCGCTGTAATACGTTTGGCCTGTACTTCAGCCAGTTGTGCCTTCTCATTCAGTCATGCTTAGCAAAGAAATTTTCATCTGGCTAATTAGAAATGGTCTTTATGCTTTCTGAACTGAGAAAAGGGTCTGTATTTCAGTCAGCTTGCAGCATGACCACTGAACTTTGGTCTGTTGCAGACTGTTCACAGGCAGACACGATCCACAAGCTGTTATACAGCAAATTGGCTCTTTGGAGGTACTTAACTGATAAAGAGCCTCCTGCTGACTCAGTGTAGAGGGCAGACTGTCTCAGAAGCATAATGGATAGACTGTCCCTAAGGTGTAGGCAAAAAGGTCAGAAATATAGCTGCCCTCTCAAAACTGAGGTATAGTCAAGTTCAGACTGAGATTTCTCATTTTTGTTATTTAACTTACCAATGAATGCAAAAGTGGAAAGGAAGTAGGACATGTACACCACATCCAGCGAGAGAACATTAGAAACAAGGGAAAGTGATCTTTCTGGCTAGGTAATGTCTGGAAAATACATCCTTATCCCTTATGCAAAACCATTTGTTTTGTCACCATCTGTATTTGTACCTGCGAGTACCATAGCTGTTACATCTGCACATGGTGTGAAGAATATTTTTGTAGTTACTGTATTTATGTATGTAAATGGTCATAAAAGCAGCTAGGACAATTTGAAATGAGAATAGAAGTGAACAATATCGTTGTAAGAGAACTAAAGCTACTGATTTATCTCCAAGACAGGTAAAAAAATATACTAAGGGTCTTCTGTAGGAGAGAAATGTAGGACAGTTGGGTTTTTCTCCTGAGGTTTATTTTCCATTAATTCTAATCTCTTTTTCTGAAGATCTTGCTAGTACAATGCTTCAATGTTGCTAAATAACTTGACGATTAGTATAAAATACTAGTCCAGCCAACTGAATTCACGTGTCTTGAAGAACAACCTTTCACATTCCTCTGAATAAGATTTCTTCTGTTGATTTTTTTCCCCCAATTTGATAGTGTGTCTTTATAATAAGCTCTGATTTCTTTAGCCTCTGCCTTTTCTTAGTTGGCTTGCACTTGAGGAAACAGAGCAATATCCTTCTAGTAGCCGTGATAGTGTATGTTCACCAGTATACATCAGTATCATTGCAGCCTTACCACCTAAAGACTTGGGGGAGAAGAAAAGTAGGACTGCAAGTCAACCAGAGAGAAGGTGGGGAGCCTAGCAGACCTGCCAGAATCTAAGTGGATTATGGAATCTGGGTAACCAGCGTCTTTTCGGTCAAAGAGGGAATACCTCAATGAGACAACATCCTTCACTAAAGAGTGGTGACATTTAAACAGTGAAGGCTGGGTAGTTCTGACTGTGCCTGGGTAGGGAAAGAGTAGAAGTTGGTTAGCACCTATGCGCTGCAGCTTGTGGAGTGTTTCTTTGCCAGAACTTGGCAGTACTGTACTATCCTGATCCCTTCACTGTGTTGAAGCCCAGGCTTTATATATTTCCAACTGTAGAGCCGCTTATACTTGTGTCATGCAAATAGGGACCCCAGTGCCAGGAAAGTGAAGATAATGCATCATTTGTTGTCTTATTTATAAGTTCAGTATGTGGACTTTTGTAAGACTTGCCTTTTATTTTAAAACATACTAAGATGAGTGTAGACTCATAGTATCTAAAATAACCTATTAAAGATATGCATAAGAGTTTAGTTACTTTCCAGTGTACTAGAAAAGCAGAATAAGTTACATTATTAATGGTTTAACCATGGCACAAACAAGCTGTGGTAAGATAGGATATCACACGAGGCCATTACTGGGGAGGAATAATGCAAATATACCTGTACTAGGTGTGTGTTTAACATTGAAGAATTTTAATATAATACTGCTGTTCAGAGGACTAGACATCATATTCATTACGTGAGATGCAGCTGTGCACATCAAACAAAGAACTCAACAAGGAAGGACAGCTTTTCTCAGACTTACCTGCTGTCAAAAAGGTGAAATGGGTGGAATTTATCTGCCTTTGTTTGCTGAGTAAGAGTCTTTCCTTACTACACACTCACAACATGACTACATTTTGGACTTTAAATGCAAATTATGCTTATTTGGTATTTAGGCTGCTTCTCAGCTCTGTCAACTTGTGGAGTCCAGCACATACTTTTGTTTGTGCAGCAGATGTTTTTAAGACATCTGCCTGCTGTCTAATTGTCAATTTTTGTTACTTAGTGTCTCTAGAAGAAATATTTCCATTCTCCCTCTGTCTCTTCCTTGTCACTGTGGGATTTAAGCAAGCACAGGTGAAAATTAAGGCTGTCATTTACAAGTAAAAAAAGCATGTGGCACTTGTTAGCACTGTAGAAAAATAGTCATTAAAATGTTCATAAGTGGTGTACAACACAAAAACTGGGAACATACATGCTGGTTGGGCAGGTGGAGCATTTACAAAATCTTTGTAATAGCTTCAAAATCTCATTACTCTGAGTGAGAAACTATTGGTATGAAATCCAGGCATTTAAATTAGCATATGCAGTTAGCAGGATTGGCCGTGTGGCTGAACCTGATTAAAACTCAACACCTCTTTCTTCTGGGTTCTAAATCAAAAATCTATCAAAAAATCAGCCATGGGCTACCACACATCACATGAGTCTTCAAGCAGCATCGGCCTTAGAAATTCTGGGACCTCAGGCAAATCTCTTCCAGGTCTTCTTCCTGTCTCTCACTCTCACACAAACTACATATCCTTTTCTGTTACATTTTACAGAAGTATTCTAGTTAGAGCTACATTTTTCCTGTATGATAGGATGAGGAAATCCCTTCCATCCACAAAAAAAGTGCTGGCCTGCTGTATAGTGACGTGTCTCCATTCAGCCTTCCTCCAACACATTACCATAGTGACAGGAGGTGTTGCTAGGGAGGTTTTCAGTGGTTCTTAGCACGCTGACCTGAATGTTTAAAACTTAAAGGAGCTGCTAGAGCGTGTATATTCAATTGTAAGTAGAAGAAATTAAATGGTTCCGTGATACTAACAGATTGTTCTATAATGCTCAGCAGTGAAAGTAGTTTTGTAGCATCTTGCTGCAAAAACAATCATTTACCCAATGTTGTGATCTAGTTTTCTGCTCAGGTACCCAAGGAGCTCATATAGCCATGGGGCAGATTTCAAATATTCAGAATTCAGTTGCCTAATCACAAGTTTTTACTGTGATGCCAAAGAAGATTTTCTATTACAAGGCCAAGAGAGGAAGCTGGAGAGCACTGTTCCCCTTGTAGAGGGGTTAACCAAAAAGCTCATTACTGTGTTCATGTCTGTGTCACAGCCTGAGGCCCATATTTGAGATGAGTTTGTCTAAGGGCTAATTAAAGGCTAAGCTGAGAAAACACTAGGATAACAGAAGGAGAACGAAGCAAGAATGCTAAACAGCCTCACATTTCTTGTCCATCTTATTCCAGACCAGCAAAAGGATCCATTATGTTGGTCAGATCTACCCTCCTAGTTTCCAACTTCATTGGAAAGAAGACTTTTTTCAACTTTAGAGTTGTTTTAGGCACAGATAAACTTTAAAACCAGAAGGAACACTCACAGTCAGGTTGTCCAAGTTTAATTAAGCTAAATTAACAGCTTGAGAGAGCCTTTAAAGTGCAGTTCTTAAACTCTTACTCAAAGCCTTTAGGATCAGTCCCCTGAGAGATGTGGCTGTTCTGCCAAGATTACAAGAAGAGATTGGGAGGAGCAAGGAATACTAAGGGGCTTAAACACCAACTGGTTCTTAAAGCAAAGGAGTTAAAATTTGAGTTAACTCATCCTTAGGGCTGCAGGTGGAGTATTTTTGTGGATTTCAAATACTAGTTCTGGAGAGAAGCAGCCTGGAAGGGCTCCTAGTTTACGATTTATTTATTTATTATAAAAACAGAGTAATTTAAAAGACTTTTTTTTTTTTTTTTAAAAAGAGTCATTTAAAAATTAGGTTCTTAGGTGAAAAAGCAGCTGAGATCTTGTGTAGTTGGGATCCTGCTGTTTGTAATCCTGGCTCATTTACTGTAATTTTTCTGAATTGTTCTCTGGTTTTAAGTGCAGTTCACAGAGCTACGTAAACTCAAGGCTGAGCTACCTGAGCAGTCATACTAACTGCTGTGGGACACATGTAGCTCCCTGTTTAGATGACAGTTCATTCAGTGCCTGGGAAATTTCTAAACTTGGAGGCATAAATCTACGTTTGTATATGGATCTAAGTGTTGGTTAATTTTCCTTTTCAGCTGTCCCCACAATTTTTTCTGTTACTAACAAGTAATCTGTCTTGGTGGTGCTCTCCTCTATTCATACTGGTGATGTGACTCACTCTTGAACTGCTGCAAGGCTGACTTTTGGAAATGGTTCTGACGTGACAGAATCATGCTGTTATTTATAGCTACAAAAGCATGTACCTTTCTGGTTAAGTTTTCAGGTGAGGGAAATTATATGGGAAGAACAGACAATGATGTAAGGTCCAGACCCCTTTTATGAACTAATGTTCTACCGTGTGGACCTTTACTTTGCCCTAGCTGTCCTGGTTATAGGAAGTGTATCAAATACTTCAGGAAAACTGAGTGCTTCAAGTTAGGAAAATGTAAGTAGTACTACAGTTTTATCCTCCAAACAGGCTTAAAAAAATAATGAAAAGCAGCTGCCATCAAATTTGATTAATGCAAAATCAGCAGCACTTGTAAGGGGAGCATTATTAGGAAACACTATTCTGCTAGGATTCCAATCTGCTTTCACTGTGCAATACTGCACCCCAGAGGTAAGAGAGCATTGCCAACTTTCTAACATGAAAGAAGCCCAAGTATAATTCTTCGGTGCCCTTTAGACATTCAGTGATCACTGTAAGCATAATTCTAGCATAATTCTGACCTTTCATGACCACTCTGTGTATTGCCACTGAATATCTTTGCATTTGAGAATTACTGTAGGCAGTGAACTTTGTCCAGGACAAAGGACTTAGTTGCTGCCAGTGCCCCTGCACTGCCAGTGACACCATCAATAGCTGGTGCCTGATGATTAAAAGTGAGGAAGTAGTTGGATGTGTCAACAGTTTCTCATTGCAGTGAGTCCTAAAGATGCATTTCGAGTCTACTTTGAACCTGGTGGAATTCCAGCCTAAACCACATATTTCTAAATCACTTCCCTCTTTTTTCCCCTTCCCATCACGTAATCTTCCATGGCCTTCAAATCCTTCTGAATTGAACTGAAATATGAAAGAAGCCTGGAGCCCAGAACATAGGTCAGATTCACCTTTGAGTTGCAACTTGCCTTGCTTTCTGTGCCAGGCTTAGCCCTACAGTGACAGGTGTGTTCTCCAGATGTGACACTGCAGACAACTTGCAAGCCTTGATTAAACATGGTAATAGTGTGTGCAAGCTTTATGCAAATCTGTTGCAGCCTAGGCAGATTCTGACTGTTAGGCCACCCCCCTAGAAACTGAATGCACCCTTGCTGCCCCCACGAATGACTGGAACAAGGACAAGTACAGATATATTACAGCTAATGGCTAAAGAGAACCTCTCAAGGGAAGTGAATTCAGCTTGCACAAAAGAGTTTTGGGTCGCAGAGTGCAACACACCAAATAAAACACAGAAGCATGCAAAACACTCACCTCTCAGCATACCTGAAAGCCCAGGAGGCACTGGTTTGAGTAGAATTAGCCCCTCTCAGTGACAGGAAAGGAAAACTGTTACGTGACAACAGTGCTTTTAACTAGCTAAGTAGTGAAGATTTTCTGGGGAGCATATCAGGTGGATTTCTGCAGACACAGATTTCCGTTCCTAAATCTTTGACTCATGGTGTGACCTTGGTTAAATCAGATCCTATCCCTTAATTTTCTCAGATGTTTTCCCACCTTTTGGAAAATGCTTTCCTTAGGTGGAAGATAGCATCTGAAAGCAAAGCATCAGCACTGCTGCAGTTCTGCTGTGCGTTGAGATATTTCTCTTCTGATTCCCTTGAACGAGCATACTTCCTCTGCACAAAGTTTGAAGTAATGTTTGTTATCGGTCTGTCTTTTCTTTTGATTGACAAGCCATTTTCTAGAAACTCCTGTCTGCCTGTACAAAATGAGCACTTACTATATCTGATGTTTATAATATGTAGCTGATTTTACCAGGCCTTACTACCCTACAAACTTGTGAATGGGATGTGATTTCCATTCTCATTGATAATATACAATTCCTGTATCTTATATTATTCATTTTATACTGCATATCCCCAACCTACTGTTTCTTAAGTTTCAGCAAGGGATGTCTTTGGGCCTTCTTAATTGTATTGGTATAAATGCTACCATACTGAAAACAGGGAAAGTTTAATTTCTGTAATAGGTTTCGTATGTGGGAAAGTAATCAGTTCCTTTTGGAATTAAATAGTCTCAAACTTTGAAGAACCCTAAGTGAGGCTTCTGTTCATAAGCCAGTAGCCCTGTGTTTTCAATATAAGAAGCCTAGAATGTCCTATTATCATGGGTCTTGAGGTAAATGTTTTCCTTTCCTCATTTGACCTGGATGATCTTGAATGGATCTCAAAGGCCTCATGCACAGTTACACCCCGTTGTTGCATATCAGCAGATGTTCAAAATTACCTGAAGTTTGCCTTTAGTTACATTTAGATGAATGCCTTTCTCTTCCTGAAAATGTACTGAAAGATCATAATTCTTTCTCTTTCTAGACCCCCAGAATCCCACACCACCTGAGATTACCAATTCAGTGAGACAGCACAACAGGATTTGTTGCTGATGCTCTGTTCTCTTTTTGTCATTTTGTCCGGAATGCCTTCTTTCATGTATTTTTGTCCCTCCTTGGCATTTTTTTATTTGTTATATTAGGTGCAGCACAGTTTCCTGTTCTCTATGAAAACTAGAATGATGAAAATATTGAATAAATGAGATAACGCTTTTTGAGTTTTGTAAAATTTTGATATTTTAATACACGAGAGTTTCATTCAGTCTGCCGTTTCTTCCCGTGTATCTGTGAACTCACGCTTAAAATACATCGCCCTCTGGTGGTGTGAGTCGGTAGTTTAGAATCCTTCGCAAAATTATTTTTTATACCATGAGGAAAACATTGCCTTGAGGAATTAAATAGACAAAATTCAGTTTTCATGTAGTAATGGCATCACACTTCAATATCAATGTGAAATTAAACAGCATTTGATACTGTGGCTGAATGCACCATCATTCAACTGACAGAAATTAGTGTGGTTAGAACCACTGCAAAAAAAAGTTTGAAATAAGATGTACACATCTTACTGTCTTGAAAACTTCCAGGTCTTGTCCTAAAATTTTTCCAATATGATGCTTTACAAGAGAGAATTTAATTTTAAGGATCAAGATAACAAGAACAGTCATCCTTTTTAATAAGCACAGACAACACACTTGCAATAAAACATATATGATATCATGAGAAGAGTTTTGTCCTATTTGTATAAAGGGCTAGAAACTGTGGTAATCCATCTGTTGCAGACAGATTTTCCTTCACATGCAGAACTCACTATAGATGATGACTACAGAGTTGGTATTTTAAGATGTTTTACGTTGCCCAGAATCCTTTTTGTCCACATGTATCTTTCCAGAACACATAAATAGAAACAAATAATGAATGACCAACAATAATGTGCTGCATTCTTCACCAAATTACAGTTTCTTATCATGTCACAAAAGTCCTCCAAATACACTAGGTTCTGTACAAATGTCTGGGAATATACATGCTTTAAGCAAATTACTTACATTACTTTCTGTGAGAAGACAAAGTGGAATTTTCCGCTAATCTATGAAATTTTATCTTGTAGTTGTGCTCAAATTACTTGGCATTTGAGTTTGCTCTTGGTGTTACTGGTTCTGTATCTGCATTGGTACAGTGCTTTCAGGTGATTGCCTACTGTTTAAAAAAAAAGAAAAAAAGGAAAAAATTGTTTATCCATTTTCTTCTCTGGCATAGTGTGCTCAAAACCTGTAGCTGAAATAAGAATCTCTGCTTCTCTTCCTGTGCCTCTGCTGTCCCTCTGCCTCCCCTTGCTCTGCCAAAGTAGAGATTTCACAACATACAGACAAAGTGTCCAGCTTTCTCATCCTGTGTTAGGTAACTAAGAGCTCCATATGCAGACCATGATTATGTGTGTCTGAGGTAACCTTTGGTTTTAACGGGTGCAGACACTGAGCAGTAACAGGACAGACTTTGTACATTGTTTGTTTATTGCTTATGCGATGAAAGGAGAAAGTTGTCATCGGCCACTGAGTGGAGATTCTCCCAGGAGAGGCAGATGAGCTTGTAAAGCTCCTGCTTTTTTGTAGAGATGCAATTCCGTGGCTCCCACTTCTTACCCTCCTGCTACGGTCCCTGCCTCTCAGGCAGTTATAGTGCCATGCTGGTCTCCCCTCCCCTGATTCCAGCAGGGCTGTGAGCCGTGGACATGCTGTAGGTAACACAGGTCCTTCAGAGGGGACGGGCAGTGTGCAGGCAAGATGCTTGCTTCCTCCTTGTCCAATACACCCCTTCAGCTTGAATTGGGCTGGGCAAAACTGCTCCCGTCACATGAGGTCCTGTGACCTGGTATGTGAGCTTGGGATGCCAGCGTTTTGTTCCACAAGATCTCCATGTGTCCTTGCTGCACACAGTGTGTGACTGTCCTGGTTTCAGCTGGGACAGAGTTACTTTTCTTTCTAGTGGTTGCTCTGTTTCAGATTTGGTGTGAAAGGAATTACAGTAACACACACTGTTTTAGTTGTTGCCAGGTTTATATTTTATTTATGTTTATATTTTTCAAGGATTTTTTCGGCTTCTCATAGGAGCTGAGGAGGAGCATAGAGAGAATGATGGAATGGCCAAGGGAATATTCTGTACCATAGACATCATGCTCAGTATATAAATGAGGTTAGCTGAGATCTGTGTACTCATGATCACTGATTGGGTTGGTGCCAATTCACCACATGGTGAGAGTGACTTGTGTTA
>VZRU01002458.1:48282-59162 GCA_013398155.1 Pedionomus torquatus
TTTTTTTTAATATTCAATGGCCTTTATCTCAACCTGTGAGTTTTTTGTTTGTTTGTGTTTGGTTTTTTTCCTTTCTTGTCCTTTTCTCCCTCTTCTCCCCTGGCTTCTTGTGTGGAGAAGGGCATTGAATGAGCAGCTCTGTGATCCTAGCTGCTGCCTGGGATTAAACCACAACAGTGATCAATAGAGAAGAAATGTAACTTCACCACTGGCTATACTACCTAGGTAAAAATGGACTTTAGAAGACAAGATATAGACAGGAATAACTAAAATTGGCCTTAAGGCTGTTCGTGGTATGGAGTCATACATCACATGGAAATGAAAGGTTGCATATATGCCAAGTAAGTCACATTATCCACTCATTTTTTCAAGAAATGTATTATCTTAAAACATCAAGCACTATGTTGCCAGTCTTTGTTATTGCTCTTGGCATTTCTTGAGCATTTTATGTTATTCATTTGCTCCAGGCAGTAGTTTATTCTTTTTCTCTGGAGAGAACAACCACAAATAGTGGGGTTTAGTTGCATCTGAGCATGGAACTACTTCAAAATGTCTGACTCCTAAAATCATCCCCCAAAAGTCCACCTGGGAATTAAAGTGAATCCATCAAGGCAGCCAAACAAGGCTGGTCTTAGCTCTGATCAAAAAGATGCCACGACTATTTCAGATATTGTGTACAGAATCCAGTAAGCTAGTTTGGTTTTCCTATGAAATTAAAATTAATGTGTCATCTAGAATATATCTCATTGGATTATTTTATTTTAAAAATTTTAAAATTTACTGTAACACAAAGCATTATATCTCACAAAGCATTATTATGATCATTTTAAAGTGGTCTTTCTCTTTTACTGGCATTTATGAAAAAATATTTCCTTTCTGACTGTTGAACTAGAGAAAACAGGGTGAAGCTGGTGCCTGCAGTCAGACTAGGAGGATGAAGAAGAGTGGGCTTCAGTGATATCTTGGGGTTTTGTTCTCCTCTTGGGTCTCCCTATCCACCAGTTCAGTCACCACAGACCTTTGCAGTGAGGATACTCTCAGTGGAGCCTTGTGACAGGTGGAGGAACAAAATTTTTCCATACCCTGATAGAGGACATGAGCAGGGCTTCCCACAATGGGCAGCCACAGGGACTGTGACATGCAAAGTCAGCAGAGAACATTGTGCTTCCTGGAGTACTTCCAGTGGAGTCTTTAAAGACTGAAACTCCAAAGACAATGGAGGTAGCCATTGAGTTGCCATACATTTTGGGGAGAGGGAAAGGCACATCTGTTCACAAATCCTGTAATTGTTCCAGTCTTGCAAAGTAATTTCTTTCTACCTGTTTGTTATTCTGGTGGACTCTATATGGGGTAGGCTGAGTAACCCAGCAATGTTGCATCAGATCTAACTGAAAAAAGTGCATCCTACTATTTGGCCTAAAGCAAAACTTTTTGGAAGACTGTCTTGCATTCATTGGGAACAAATCTGAAGGTCTGTGTTTGACCCTCTAGCACAAGCAGGAAACATTTAAACTTTTATTGGGAAGAGCCCAACAGTTGAGTTACATGATACACAAAAGACTCAAGTAAAGATGATTTATTTGAAGTAATGAGTGCACAAGTAGACCAAAATAAACAATTATCTCAGTGGCAGCCATTCATTTTTCCTAACGTTTGTCTCCTGCTACCTCTATCCCCTGTTTCCTCTCCTGTTTCCTCTCCTGTACACTAAGGCCATGGCTGTCATTGGGCTTTAAGACAGCAGGGAATTTCCATTGCCCCAAAATTGGCTATGTTCTTCTCACTTGCTCTCTCCACCCTCTGCTTTCATCCCCCTACTCTTCTTTATTTTTAATGAGCTTTGCTTGGTTTGCTGCATGCTTAGAGCTTTACTAATAGCAAAGCAGGGGAGCCTGACCCAGCTCTAGCTTGAGAGGCAGCAGTTCTGAAAAAGCTGCTAATGCCAGTTGGCCTCCTTCTGACCCCTGTAGCATGAACATATTACTCTGTGTCTTGTTTCAGCCCAAGTGTCCCAGGATTTACCGAAGTATGAGATTAGTCTTGCCTTTGTGCCAAGCTGCTGCAGTTACTGTGATCTGTGATAAGTGGCAGGACCTTTTGACTGGAAAGATCAAAAGGTCAAGTAGACCTGCATTGCAGTCCAACTAACAGATTTTGGCACCAAGGACGTGCAAAGAAAGAACCATGTGGGCTTTTCCACAAAATCCCACCTTTGATGCAGTGAGTTGCAGACACTGGGAGTGATGCTTGTTCATTCTTCCTCTGTAAACTGTATGAACTGTGCATGTGTAGTGCCCTGAGCTTCCTCATGGAAATATAGGAAGAATATAGGAAATCCCAACCTTTGTGGACAATCTCTTACGCAGGGCAAGCAGCCTTTAATCTGTGGGTCTAAAGTTCCCAAAATTAAGTGAGAAAAAAAAGTCACAACAGCAGAAGGAATGACATATAAGCCTGCATTAACACCTTTCTTGGAAGCTTCTTCCAGTGTTTGACCACCCTTTTGGTAAAGAAATGCTTCCTAATGTCCTGTCTAAAGCTTCTCTGCTGCAGCTTTGAGGCATTCCCAAAGTAATTCTTGATCCTGTAAAAGGCTTTGTTTGGAGGAAACAGTGTACAGTGAGCCATACAGAGAAGATGGAATTATCCTGAGGTTTTGTAAAATAAACGTCAACTTTGCCGTTTCTAGCCACTGCCAAACACCTTATTCTCTGTTTTGTTGAACCAGGATTACGGTATCTACTCTTTGCCACTTCAAGGAGCGTCTACTCTGTTGTGTAATGTGATGAGACGACATTTTTTTCAGATATGCTCTTTGGCTCTATGGATATGTCTTTGTGGTAGCAGAGGTTCAGCAGTCCCCTTTTATGCTTGTTCAGGTTGTGTTATTTGAGAACCTCATAAATCTTGCTTTTCCACTATATGAACTTTGTAGCAGCTGTATAAGCTCAGCCTGCAGTGAAAGAACGTTAGACTAACTCACGTTGCCTTACAATTGTTATACATCCAGAACATTCAGACACTGATTTCCTGCAGCCCACCCAGCGTGCAAAAACCTGTTTGCCTCTGCCCAAAGGAATGACGTTACTGTGACATCAGACTAGATGCACAGTATGAATTCTGTTTTCCTGCAAAAGGTCTGGGCCAAGGATTTTGCTTGGAGGTGAGACATGTAACTGAAAAACTAGCTGTAAAGCTGCACAGGAATAAGTACAGATTCATACTGTATCCAGCATGGCTTTTAGTCTTGTTTTCCATGTTTTCTGGTAAGAAAGCCAGACCCCCAAGATGATAATCTGTATAGTTTGCATCCTCAATAGTCTTTCCCATGTGAAGCAGCCTACAGGATCAATCCTGTATAAAGGTTGGTAAGGAGGAACAGATTAGTGTTCAAATCATTATTTGAACAAAAGAGCTGATTAAACATCTCTCAAGGCAGAATATGTACTGTAATTCCACAAGAGTCAACAGAGGCTGGAAATGAGCTAAGCTCTAGATGAACTTGGTGCTTTATGTTTGCAATGTTCTAATCTCTTAATTAACAAGATGTTCTTAGCTCCATTATTTCACTTTTTTGTTGTATCTTTGTATGATAGATCAAACCCCAATCTTTTTGGTGGATCAGAATACTTCTGATCCACCCTCATTTCATCCACTCATTTGTCCCCTTGCTCTCTTAAGAAATTAATTGTTAACATGCTCTCACCCAAACCTCTTTATCTTAGTTTCAAGCCATTGCTGCTCCCCATGTTTCCAGCCATTAGAATTACCACCTCCCTGCTTTTTAACCTTCCATTAAGCTTTTTAACCTTCCATATAGGACATATAGGACCTTCTAGCTAGAGATCTGTGGGATGCAAAACAAATGCTTGGGTTGAGGCTGATTCCTATGGATGAATTCCTAGTTTCTTAGCATTTGATTCTGAAGCCAGTAATAGGTTTCTTGTCCCTCTAGGATGAATCATAGACTCATAGAATCATAGAATGGTTAGAGTTGGAAGGGACCTCAAAGATCATCGAGTTCCAACCCCCTGCCATGGGCAAGGACACCTCCCACTAGACCAGGCTGCTCAAAGCCCCATCCAGCCTGGATATTCTCTTAAATAACTCTTGGGGTTTGGGTTGTTTCTNGGGCAACCTGCTCCCGTGCCTCACCACCCTTACAGGAAAGAATTTCTTCCTAAGATCTAATCTAAATCTCCCCTCTTCCAATTTAAAACTGTTACACCTCGTCCTATCACTAAAATCCCTGATAAAGAGTCCCTCTCCAATTCTTCTCTAGCCCCTTTTAGGTTAGAGAAGGCTGCTGCTGTAAGGTCTCCTCAGAGCCTTTGCTTCTCCAGGCTGAACAGCCCNTGGTGAGTACCCACTGCGTACATGGAAACATCTGGGGGATGTTATTTCGAGCTGGGTCCTCTGGATCCGAGTGTCCAGTTTTCACTCCGTGGCAGCTCTGTGATGGACACCAGTGCATGACAAGATCAGGAGATTTGCTATGAAGGTGCTGCCTTCAGCTAAACTAAACCTCTGATGAAGACAGACCTAGATTTCTTTTTCATTATTCACAAAAAAAAGACCAATTTTTCCACATCATTCCATGTGGAATTAGGGTGGTTTTTTTTAGGTAAGGCGTTGCAACTATAATTAGCCAGCAGCTCTGGACACAAAAAATTCCTTTCATGGAGAGGAAGAGCTGCTGGAACCACAAACCTCCCAAGGGCTACAGGAAAGTATCCCAAAGTTATGTATCTGCTCCCTTTTCTTCTAAGACCTCCGTGTATCCTGCTGGCCCTGAATGGGTCAGGGTAATGCCTGAGGCACCTTTTGTGGTGATGAGGAGGGTTACACCGTAGTAACTCCCTGTCTCTGAATCATGCTTTGGTTTTATTGCTCTATTTGAATTTCGCTTCACATGTTTTCAGAGTTCACAGAGGAAGGGAATGGAAAGGATGGAATTAGTCCTGAACATTAGCAAGCATTTCAAAGATGCCAACACATGACTGCTACTGCTGTTGTAAAAACACACCTTCCACTGCTGTTGTGCGTGTCGTAATTAGCACCTGCCTGTTCTGAGGGCGCTCCCACCAGCACTCAGGTGTCCCAGGTGGCACTGCAGAGTGTGTCTGCCCTGCTGAGCCTGCTTACTGAGCCATCCCTTTTCACACCTGACTCATGCATTTTTATACTGACTGAATAATCAGCCTCTGAAACAAAAATGCTCCCAACCTATGTATGGCAGAGATTTCTTGCTTCAAATTAACATTAAATGTTGCATGCATGAATCCTATATAGACTGGAAAGGGAAGGGTGGGGTTGCTTTGTGGCACACAGTTCCCACACCAGATGATATGAAACTAATAAACAAGTTGGTGCCAGAAACTTGCTTTTCACAGACCAGCTAGAGGTGTAGTGGAAGATCTTCACTCTGGGGGTGCAAACATGACTTGGGCACAATAACTTGTGAAGACAGTGAGATATTTACTTGACTGAACTCCAAAGGCTCATACAGATGCAGATTTGCCATTCCTAGCAGAAATAGATTCCCCCAGAGAACCTAGTAATTTCAAGACATCTGCTTGCAGATTCAGACAAGGGATATTCTTAGCCTAGAAAGTCCTTCTCCACCTGATCTCTCCTGTTAAATGCCACTTGCTTCAAGCGGGAAAACAGAAGACCTCTGAATTGAACAAACAAACTATTCAAATAGCTAGTTACATATTGCTCAAGAGGACAATAAATACTTCACTGAAAATCATAGGATCCGGGCAGAAAACTGAGCTCACCATGGTAGCATAAGAATGGATGATGGTAGATCCAGCACAGTTGCTGAGTCTGACCACATTCTTTCCCAAGTTGCTGACGCACCTAGTTAAATGCCCAACAGCGAGCAGTTGGCTAGTTCCCATGGCTTTTGGAGACTTACAGGTAGATCCTACAGGAATACCTATAATCCTGCATAGGTCAGAGCAGAATACCCTATTGTCCACTCAGCACTTTGCAGGAGTTACTCTGTTGCTGAATCAAGATGATTTATTTCCCTTATAAAGTCACTCAAATGTGAACTGAGAAGGTCCTTGATCATGTGAGTGAAATTCAGTGTAGTCCACTGCTGGCACTGACTCTCTGGCAGAAGGTAAACAAACAGAATTTTGTATCTTGTTCTTTCCTGTGGTGGAAAATGTCCTGCAAAATATTATTGCATTCCCTTTCTCACCTTTCCAGCCCCCCTCCCTTTTCTTCCTTTCTCTCTGCCTGATGCTAAACCCGGTTTTAATGAAGATGCTGCTGCCAGTAAAGCAGGGGCTATATTTGTTTAATGACCCTGTTCCAATGTGTCATTTAATTGCTCCATTATTTCCTTTGTCAGCACTCTGGATAACAAAGTTATTGGTATTTGACTAATTTTTCATGCTTGAATGAAAATATATCAGTAAATACAATGTCAGCTGCAAAGAGGAACTACTAGCAAACTATGGGGATTTAGGAACTTTTTTTTTTTTTTCCCTTTCTCTCTCTCTCTAAGTAGTAATTACTGAGGTTAATGAAACTTCTGGGAACTGTTATTTCAAATTGAATTTTAACTGCTTGCTTCCTGGAAGGAAAGACATCAAAGTTACTGTCTGAATGAAGCATAAACAAGAATAAATGTGGAGATACTCACAGGGAAAGCAGACAGTGGGATGCTTATGCTAAATATTATGCCCCTTATATTTACGTAACAAAAAATCAAGTAACTCAAGTGATCGCTAGAAATGTAATGTTTTTATCTGTGACAGGGTCATCTCCTTCCCTGAGGAGATATGCTCAAAGGGTATTTTAGGTCCCTTTTCTTGTTTTCCTTCCCAAAGAAGGAGGAGTTTATAAGGTGGTCACTGGGAAATGAGAGTGCAAGACTCCAAGAGAAAATAAGCTGCAGTCCCTATGGTGGGTGCTGTAAGGGAAAGGCTAGACCTGGTTCCTGTAATACAGTATCCTCTCCCACAGGTCAACTTTCTGACCTTAATCCACCTCTTCCCTTACAAAGTGAAGGGAAGGGAATATTAGTGGATAAAAGCAACTGAAAACTCTGTTGACATTTTGCAAGAAGCTGCTTTCAAGTAAGACTGATTCTGAAATTATCTCAAGTAACAGAGACAGAGTTTTTGTAGCCTTTTAGTCTATAGAAGACAGAAGTTTTCCTTCTGTGTTGCTGTGCAAGCCCAGGCTTCTATCACCCATTGAGACATCTTTTCACTGATTAGTATAGAGTACCAGAAAGCTGGTAACTTGGAAAGGTACCTGGGAATGGAACATACCCTCATTATAAAACCTGTGATGCTGCAAGACAGCATCCTTTCTACCACATTTCATTGAAAAATAAGGCAGCAGAAGATGAGATGAGAGCAAGTCACTGAAAATCCTGCTGGCAAAGTAAGCACAGTGAGCAGGAAAGACTAGAGGTGTGGATTGCAGCATTCTCTGAGACAGACAAACAGGTCTTCATGTCAAGACCTGGTTAGTACAGTACAGCTGCCACTTGGGGATTGTGCTCTTGCATCATATATTCACGCACTTTCATCATGGTTGTTTTGACAAGAAGACTGGGATTCGAGCCTGTAAACTGATGCAACAGTACTTACAGAGCTGACAGCAAGGGATTTGTTACTTCTGTGATGGAAAGGAGTGAAAGAAAAACTCCTGAGCATATAGTTTAGGCACTGAATTAGAATACAAAGGAGGACGTCCAAAATAAATCACTGCTGCAGAAAAAAGGTGTGAGATAGACAAAATAATTTGCTGTCAAAATCATTAAATTGTCCTTTAAAAATAGAATAAAATCTAGAAAGTGCTAGTACTTTACTAAGGCTTCTACATGACTCATGGGGAAAGACTCATGGGAAAAGCCTTAGGAGTCCCTTGCAGCACAGGATGGGAGATCTTGGAGCACAGCAAGGCTCATGTTTCTAAGCTAAATCTCCAAGACTCTGTATGCTAATGATTTTGTATGTCTGCATTTATACATTCTGTCTTCTGGACATCTGTTTTGATTATTGCATATGGAATTATGGGCTCAGAATACCTACCTTTTAAAATGAAATGTTCATCCACTTAATAGAGAAAATATCTAGATTTCAGTTCCTGTTGCAAGATGTGTTTGTGTTATTAACTGTAAATATTTGAGTGTGTGTTGGAGTAGAGGCCAGAACACAGCTGTGTATTAAAAAAAAATCAGTAAAAAACAGTGACAGTATTTTAGCTCAGCATTTTACATACTACATGGAAAACTTGTATTGGCACAGCTTTCAAGGAAGGAAGAGGCTATACTGTCTCCATGTGCTCCCACCCTGAGAACTTTTTACAGAGCTAGTTCTTATCTCCAGAGCTAATGCACCACCTGCAATTGTGTAATGAAAGCTACTAAAATACTTCCCTCCTAATTTATCTGAGAATTGGTCAAGGGGAGAGCAGCACACTTTTGCTGGCAAAATGAGGATGGCAGAGCTGCAGCCATTGACAAAGATCTGTCTTTCAAAGAGAGCAGTACGCTTTGCTGACAGGCAGGCTGTCACTGCTGGATTGCCCTGTGATGTGTTCTTGTAGGAAGACTGGAAGTAGAAAGTTACACATTGACTGAAATTTCTTTTGAATATTCTTTGAATAATTTTGAATACTGCAGAAACTGGTGTAACTTTTGTACTGTTCCTAGGTGTAATGACTCTATGACCTATCTGAGGTACTACTTACAAAATGTAGATTTGTATGTGTTAATAATAATTCTTTTGAAGTAGTAATCAGGAATGGTAGACATGAACTCTGTAGAGTGAAATGACTTAAATTTTTGAGTCTGTAGGATAAGGGCTTCAGAAATGTAGAGGAGAGGAAAAAACTGAAGTACTTCAAATAAGCATCAGTGTGGTTGATGCAGAGCAAACTATTTCCTTCACTGGTTACCAAGATCAAGCAGATCTTGTGCATATTTGATTGAACAGGCAGATGTGCCCTTTTGTACGTGTTGCATGAGAAATACTGTACTGGTTACCAAGTTTAATTCGTGCTTGAAACAGGAATTAAAGTACTTCAGGGAAACTATATTGTAAATTATAATGGTTAGAATATGTAATAGTTTAAAGATGATTACATAAACTGGAGAAAGTCCCAGAATCACTGAAGAAACGTAAAAGGTTTGTAAAACCTTTTACAAGGGAGGCTGAGAGAATGGGTTTTGTTTAAACTGAAAAAAAAACCTGAAAAAAAAAAAAAAGGACTGTGAAACAGTGACAGCTGATCTATACAGTAAGTCTGTTATAAAAACGTGATCAACAGTTTTCTGTTCTGGGTGGCGGAAGAACAAGAAAAAAAAATCTTTTGTCACAGAAAGGGCTTGAAGTAAACAGTAGGATATACTTCTCATTGTTAATTGAACTAACTGTTTAAGATTTTCAAAGCTGTGTTAGTTTTTTGAGAGCAGGTTGGTCAAACAACTGCCAAAGATAATGTTGGTTGTACCTCGTTGCACAAGCCTCTGAAGCCCCTGTCACTGTGATACCAGTCTAGCCTGAGCTAAGTAGAATGTAAAGTCTTGGCAAAAATCAGAAGGAATTGAGAGGTGGGGACTAAATGAAGCGGGATAAAATGCATGGGTTCATGAGACATAGAGCAAGTGAAACTTGCCATTTTGTTTCTTTTCTAAATATAATTATTTTTCTTGACAAAAACAGTTTACTAGATTTCATTTATATGGTATTTAACCTACAGTTTGGTATGATGTCTTGAAGAAAATTAACTGAATTGAAGAAGATTTGTTAGTATAGAACTGCTTAACAGTTTGAGATACTGGTTAAAAAAGAAAAAGAAGAGTAACATTAAAGGGGGTACCACTATTAAAGTTCCATACTTCAAGCAAGTCTTAATAATTCTATTAATGACTTTGATATAAAAAAGAAGTCAAGTAATGATGGAATGAAATTAAATTCATTTGTGCAAAGACATTGCACTTAGGGACTAATCACAAGAATTTTTACTATAAACTGGGGGATAATTAGTTGAAAATGTTTAAAGAATGTCTGCATGTAGAGAGAATGAGATGGCAGCAAAGCAGTAAATGAGATCTTGAGGTGTGTCAGTGAAGTATGTGGTAGCTATTAGGAAGGATTAACATTTTTGTGCATTCCTAACATCATCTGAAATACTATTTGCAATTCCAGTCAGTTTTATAGTAGAAGGGTAAGCGCTTATGTGTAGATGACCTCTAGCACAGTCAAGGGAGGAGAGATACATGAGAGTACATTTGAAAAAATTTACTCCTAGTACAGCCACAGGAAGGCTCAGAGGGAATATTGTTACACAGCACAGGGAGTGAGAAGAGCTACTGATGTGCTAGAAAGTACTTGGAGTAAGAACAAATGGACATAAAATAGTTTTGTAAAACAATAAATTAATGGCACCACACAGCTTGGTGTTGTTGGCAAACTTGCTGAGGGTGCACGCTATCCCACTGTCCAAGTCTCCAACAAAGATGTTAAACAACACTGGTGCCAGTACCAACCCCTGAGGAACACCACTTGTCACTGGCTTCCGCTTGGACATTGAGCCATTGACCACAAACCTTTGAGTGCGGCCATCCAGCCAGTTCCTGATCCACTAAGTGGTTCATCCATCATATCTGTGACCTTCCAATTTTGTGACCAGGATGTCACATGGGACAGTGTCAAAGGCTTTGCACAATTCCAGGTGGATGACATCTGCTGCTCTGGCCTTGTCTACCAATGCTGTGGCAATATCATAAAAGGCCACCAAATTTGTCAGGCATGATTTGCTCTTAGTGGCTGTTGGCTGTCACTAATCAGCTCCTTATTTCACATGCTTTAGTAGAGATTCCAGGAGGATCTGCTCCATAATCT
>VZRU01002460.1:18917-29624 GCA_013398155.1 Pedionomus torquatus
AGAGAGAGAGACTTTTTTTTTTTAATCTTCATACAACATACTTAGTGTTTACTGAGATGTGAGTGCTAAATCTCTGATGCTGCATCATGAGCGTTGGACGTGCCGCAGCATCGTTGGACGTGGCACATTAAGGAAAGATGGACCTTGACAGTGTTTCAGCCCAGCGTTAGCTACCAGCCTCTTACCTTTGAGGTCTCTGACCTAATGTCTCTTTGAGAGGGATGTTCCTCTAGGATGAAAAATGGTTGAATTCCTGCTTGCATCAGCACATCCTTATTGTTCTGGCTGCTTTTTCTGGCTTTCCCCCCTCCTTAAGTGAGGTTGAGTGAAACGATTCTCGGGCTTTTGTTTCACAGAGCTTAGTAGAAAATGGTGGCCTTGAAAGTTCTTACAATCTGACTGTGTTGTAACAGGTAGGAAAAAAGTCAGGAGCATGCCAGTGGTTGCAAGTTCAATTAAATTAGCCAGGATTACTCTTTTTCCAAAATACTACATTAAATTGTGTGGAAAAGCAGTTCTTTTTGCATCCCAAATATGAACCAGCACTTTTGTGACCTTTTGAGACTTGAATCTGATATGTATGGCATGTAGTCCTGTGGATAAGCAGAAAGATAGGGTAACACCTTGGTGCTGGATTTCGCCTTGCATAGGCTTTGACTGAAAGTTCATGTTTGAAGACTATATTTTAGTAAGAGTGTCTGTCCTTTCTAAAAATCAATGACATTATACCCGATTGGCAAAATAGCTCAGTCCTGAAGGTCTAACCCAGTATAAACCCAGCCAGATACTTGGAATCATGTAAGAAGACCTTAAAACATGTTATAAAATTACTGTAGCTATCTAAGCCAAATTCTAAAAATTAGTGTTCTGTCCATGTGTGATGGAGTACTGCAAGTGCCAGTATCTGCACAAAATCCATCACTGACACTTCACTGTATTTATTCATTAGAATAGCCTAGCTTAACATCATACAGATATGTATGGGTAATGTGACATATTTATCGAAAATACGTGGATGAATTCAGTTACTTTTCCCTTGAGGTTCGTCTCTCAGCGTGAGAACTAGAGGAGTAGGATGAGACCGTACAGGTGGAACGTCTCATTCGTTAGGAAGACCAAACAAGGGCATAACGCTGCTCTTTACAATGGCACTAGTGCCACAAAACCAGAACCCTAAGGACCCAAAAATGAATATCCTCTTAGTAGCGCATCGTTTTAATCGTATCCTGATTGGTTTCACCTGTAGAGCCTCCTTGTGTGAGACAGTACATCTGTTAAATCTGTATAATGTGACAGTTAAGTCTCCATGTAGGGTGGGTTTAGCCAGTGAGAGGTTACTCCAACTTCTTAATCTGTTTGGTATTTCAGGCTACATAACTGAGGCTTTATACTAAGATCCAAGTATCCCATCTATCAGCCTTTGCTCTGCCTCCTCTGGACTATTTCCTTCTTTGGAAAACTCATTCCAACTCATGGATGAGGAAGTCTTCATATGTTACATAGAGATAAAGGAATTCTAAAGAAATTGCTTCATGATTATTATTTCTTGGATTTCAATAACTAACTAGGCAGGAGATGTGGGCTTCTGAAGCCTTCATAATTGTCACCCAGATATCTGTCTTTCTGTCATGTCCCAGGTCACTTTTAAATTGCTGGAAAACCTGTTGTTTTCTATGTAGAAAATGTTTATTTTTATTACCATGGTCGTAAATCAGATAGCAATTGATATATGTGATTTTTGTATTACCTTCTGTGATTGTGAAGAAACCTAGCAGGGCACTTCAGAATGATAGTCCTGTATGTGTGCTCTGAGGCACAATGAAGTCAGATTTTAGCAATTCATTATTATTCAAGTTAATCATTGAGTGGTCCATAAACTAAATTTGTCAACTCAGGATAAACACTGCAAATTTAGGATGAAATTTTTAATCTTTTCAAAGTAATTTTTTTCACCCACATCAGTGACTAGGCTTGTAATATTTTTCTGAGAGCAAGACTTGGTTTGTGGAAGTAAGGCAAAAGCAGATGAGTTTAGGTCTTCCTTTCTATGAAAGTTGTTGCACTTTTGCAGTCCCTCCAACCAGAAGCAAACAGTGAAGCTGGGGATGTTTTCCTGTGGTCAAAAATTAATCCCTTGGCATTCATGGGGATTGCAAAGCACACACATAGTCTAAACATAGGAGCTGGGAAGATTCTGTCTATTTGGCTTGTCTCTAGTGTCCAGGAATCTCGGCAACCAGACTCATCAGACCTTTGCACTGATTTTTATAGCACTGGAAATTGTGAGACGGAATAGGCTGGAAGAACTGCTGATATTTTTCTTCTGGTGGTCACAGGAACTTTCTCACAAACATTGCACCCACTGCTGCAATACTGTGGTCTAAGCTCATTCAGACTGAATTGTATAGGTTTCTACTACCTAAAAAAAAAAAAAATAAATTTAAACAGTCTGTTGCTCAGCAACCTCGCTGTCTCTGCATTACCAGGAGCACGTCTGTCAAAAACAGCTCTATGCACTGACTTCCCACTGGACACAGGTGGTTTTGGACTTTAAGAAGCCTCTGTCTGCCTGCACTACACTATATTGAGTGATCCAGTAGAGATCCAGTGGTCCAGTTGGTTGCTAAAAAGGAGGCTTTAGGGATGCAAGGTGTGAACTTTAAGAGTTTGGTCTTGATCCTGGAATTTGTGGAGAAAACTGGAAAAAGAGCAGAACTTTGCCTCCGTGATTCTATGATTATCTAGGACGTGAACGAAACGGGGTAGATAAAATAAGCAGGTCCTTTTTTCTCCCTTGTGGTGAGGGGAGGGGAAAGATGCATTCAGTTCCAATAAATGCTGACTGTTTTGGTAAGAAGACAGATTTGGTTTGTTTTCTTGTGTTTTCTCAGAAGATTTTCTGCTTACATGGGAGGACCATGTAAGAATCTGATTATGTAGGAGCAGGAGGCTTATGTATATGGACAACTTTGCTGTAGTTGGGAAACTTCCAGACCTTCAATGAAACAGCAATGTGCCCTTGTGGCCAAGAAGGCCAGTGACATCCTAGGGTGTATCAAGAAGAATGTGACTAACAGGTCGAGGGTGGTCATCCTGCCCCTCTGTTCTGCACTAGTGAGGCCCCATCTGGAGTCCTGTGTCTGGTTCTTGGCTCTCCAGGTCAAGAAGGACAGGAAACTGCTGGAGAGAGTACAGCCGAGGACCACCGAGATGATGAGGGGCCTGGAGCATCTCTCTGAGGAAAGGCTGAGGGACTTGGGCTTGTTTGTTCTGGAGGAGAGAAGGGTGAGGGTGGATCTGATCAACGCTTAAGAATACTTCAAGGGTGGGTGTCAGGAGGAAGAGGTCGGTCTTTTTTCATTGGTTCCCAGTGAGAGGACAAGAGATAATGGGCACAAACTCAACACAGCAAGTTCCATCTAAATATGAGGAGGAACTTCTTTCCTGTGAGGGTGACAAGGCCCTGGAAGAGGCTGCCCAGAGGTGGTGGAGTCTCCATCTCTGGAGATATTCCAAACCCACCTGGCCAAGTTCATGTGCAGCTTGCTTTGCTCTGGGTGACCCTGTTTTGGCAGTGGGGTTGGACTAGATGATCTCCAGAGCTCTCTTCCAATCTCATATGATTGTTGTGATTCTGTGATTTACATGCTGCTCAGGTGAAGAAAGTTGAGTAGCTATTGGGATGGATGCCAAACTGACAGCGCTGGTCAGGGAACTGTGCAAGGTGCATTCAGAAACCCTTCTGGTTTTGCAGTGTGCCAGTCTAATCCAGGACTTTGATTCTGGAATTTTTCATGTGCAGAAGAAATTTGACAAGAATAGGTATGGTGGGAGAAGCTGGCTGTGCAAATTATAATGTTCTTGCCCAGTTGTGAATGGGAGCATGTTATGAAATCTTTTCAAGTTGATAGCCAGTTTTGGAAGAGAAAATAAAAATACGGAGTATTGTGGGGTATTTACACAACGACTTAGTCCTGCTTTCTTGAATGTAATTAGTTGCCTTGGCCAGTGCTTCTGTAAAGCCACGCTGGTCACTGTTACCTGTTTACAGCTGTGTGACAGTCAGGCTGTGGGCTTTTAGTTGACTTCTCAGTCCGATCTAGCTGCTAGTCCCATCCTTTTCCTTCCTCAGCCCCTGAAAATAAGGCCCGTGGCCAAGGCCTTTTTCTGTCGGAAAATGCGCAGTCCAGTGCTAGATAATATCGCATGAACAGGAAAATGACGTTGGACATTAAAACTTCCGCGCATCTGCCTTGCAAAGCTTTCTGGTGTCTTGAGCTGCATGGGGGCAGTTCAGCCAAGAGCAGTTCTGTCTTTGCCGGGGATTTGGCTTCAGTTTGGCCCACCTTTTTTTGCACAGGAAGACTTCTGTTTTTTTTTTTGTTTGGTTTTTTTTTTTTGGGGGTTTTTTTTTTTTTTTTTTTAAATATTTACATCTCAGGGTTGTTTATTTGAGCATGATCTGGCTGCTCTATGGCAAGGTTATGAGTGTTGCCTATTTCCGAGCACTTAGTCTGGTTCAGAAGGACTGTGTAGCGTTGGGGCCTCCACCCTCTGTTCCTTAGGTGACCTCTGATTTCTCAAAATAGGCAGGAAATGGTGCTCTTTCCCTTTGGTCCGTTTCTTCAGAGGACAATGAGAAGTGTCATTTTCTGTCTAAAAGGACCAATGAAAAACAATATCTGGATGTCACCCATCCCTTTGGAAAATGAGAAGCTGCCTGGAGCTTCCATAAGGGATCTTCTGTCTGTGAGCTCACTGCAAGTCTTCATCTGGAAGTTTCCACCCTTCTATATGACAGCTCTGTATGCTAAACCATTGCCTGATTGTCCTTAACACTAAACAGAGGTATCTCTAGAAGGCTTTTCTGTTACAGTAAATATTGTGTTTCACTGTTATATATGACCAGGATGCCTGTCCACTCCAGTTTCAGAAGGGAAGTGTGCAGTATTTGCTATGTTATCCTTGAAATTTTATTTCTGTTCAACATTTGTAGTCATGGATGCTGAGTTTCTTTATACAGAGAAGAAATTGTCACATGTGCTTATAGTGCTTCATCGATAATGGCAGAAGCTACAAAGGAGAGAAGGAGATATTCCCTAATACCAAATTGTGGTTTTTCTTTCTCATGCTAATGTTTGAACTCGTGTTGTTCAGCTGATTTACCTTTTATTAATAAGGGAGCTCAATTTTCTGTGATGACTACTGTATTTCAAAAGTTGCCGCTTTTGAGTTGGTCTTAGAGAGAGCTTACAAAATCACTGATAAGGATTTAATTTGTTCTTTAGTGTGTGGTAGAGTTAATCCCATTATCCTGGGTTTAGAAGAGAATTTGCAGAACGCTGTTTCAATGATAGGAAAATGTCAGTTTTGTAGCGAGCGGGATCCCATTTTGGCCATCAAAGAATTATCCTTGCTCTTGTGGCAGAAATGATAGTAGCAGTATTAGGGCTGTTGTGGATTTATGACTTTCTTCTGCGTGTTTGGTGGTGGTAATTCTTGTAAAGTACTGTATTAATGAAATGGAAATTCCATACAAATAATGTTAAAAATAGGATTATAATGTAACACTCCATCCAACAACTAGAGGCCTTATTGTAAATGTATTTTTTTATTTCTTGGACCTGAGTGGTTCTCTCTTTAAGTGACAACAGATCAGATTAACATCCTGCTGCCTGAATACTTGGATGATGTTTGGTCAGTGAATGTCACAGAATCACAGAACTGTAACAGTTGGAAAGGACCTCTGAGATAACCAAGTCCAAAGATACACACACACACACACACACATAACTAACCCAAAAAACCCAACATGCTACACACAAACCACAACCCCCACACTACATCTTGGCCACTAGAGCGTGCCCTGAAGTACCACATCTACAAGTTTCTTGACTACCTTCAGGGATGGTGAGTCACAGAATGATATGGGGTTGGAATGAACCTCTGGAGATCATCTAGTCTAACCCCACTGGCAAAGCAGGGTCACCCAGAGCAAGTTGCACAGGAACATGGACAGGTGGGTTTGGAATGTCTTCAGAGATGGAGACTCCACCACCTCTCTGGGCAGCTTCTTCCAGGGCCCTGCCAACCTTCACAGGAAAGAAGTTCCTCCTCATGTTTGATTGGAACTTCTTATGTTCAAGTTTGTGCCTGTTACTTCTTGTCCTGTCACTGGGCCCCACTGGGAAAAGACCGGTCCCATCCTCCTGACACCCATCCTTTAAGTATTTATAGGCATTGATCAAATGCCACCTCATCCTTCTCTTCCCCAAACTAAACAGACCCAAGTCCCTCAGCCTTTCCTCATCAGAGAGATGTTCTAGTCCCCTAATCATATTGTAACTGTACCCCCGCCAGCAGTTCCTGGCCCTTCCTGAACTGGGGAGCCCAGAACTGGACACAATGCTCTAAATGGGGCCTCACCAGGGTGTAGCAGAGGGGCAGTATGGCCAAAAGGGCACATTGCTGGCTCATGATCATCCTGTTGTCCACCAGGACTCATGGGTCTTTTTCATGTCCGGTATAGGAGGCTTTTCACACAGGTCTATTCTTGTAACCTTTCAACAGCCAAATGAGCCATGGGTCTGTTCTTGCCCTCAGATTGGAGGGAAGATGTGAAGCTGTTTCTGCCCTACAACGTTCTTTACAACATCTTTGGGATGAGACTGTGTGGACCGGGTAAGAGCGTGGGGCGCAGGCATTGGGACTCCAATGCTTGCCCTGTTCGGAGGACGTGAGCTGAAGCAACAGGAACGTGGTATCAAAACACAACAAGCCAAACTGTAGTCAGCAAACAGGATGATAAACTTCCTGCAAGCTTGTAGTTTACTGCTCAAGTTGATGTAACGTTGATAAGTCAGTTTGTGCATTTTTTTTTTTACCTCCTCTTTTTAACGAGAAAAACAAATTCAGCAGTGCATGCTACTGCATCACCACTTTGTTGCTGAAATTTATTTTCTAACATAACTGTTTGTTTTCGTTGCATATTTTGTTCTTCTGTTTAGTTTTGCTGCCTGGCAAACTTGAGAAGTCAAGACTAACACTTAGTTCCATAATTCAGTCAAACATATTTTCAGGGTGTGGGCTGCCATGTAATCGGCCATACTATTTTAGGATGGAAGGTGAAGGTCAAATCTCTTGGGGATGATGGTTTTGTTTGTCCATAGAGATAGCATCCCTTCTGTAAATCATTGCGCTGCAGTCTTCACAGCAGAAGAGGCTAGAAAAATATTTTGAAATGAAACTCTGTCTCTTTTGACCAAAAAAAAAAAGTAAAAAATAAAAGCTTGTGGAAAGTTTCTAACTCTGTGGATTTGGCAGCTTTTCCCCTGTACTTATCCCAGTTTCTTTCACATGCCACTGGAAAATCAAAGTCTAGCAATTAGTAACTTTTCAACAGGCAGTTTGGGGAAAGTAAGATTAAGCCTGAAAGACCAAGCAATCTGTTTTCCTCTTTGCTTCCTTCTGACAGGATTTCAGCTTGTTAGTGTAGCGTCCACTTCATTTGTGTGTGAAATATTAATTCTTCCTCTGAGCTTGTGTTTCCTAATTTAAAGTGAACCTGTCTTCCCCATAAGTTTTGCTTCTTTTTTTCCCTTCATTTTTGGCATAATTGTAAATACAGCACATCTAGAGTATTGTTAGAGGAGAATATATTGCCCAGTCCTTGCTGGCTTACCTGTCTCCCTGCCACTGGTCCTTCCTATGGGTGGGATCCAAGGGAAGAAGGAAGATGAAGAGGTTTCTACCAGGATCAGGTATGGACCTGAAGACTGATGGTCTTGATCTTGGAGTCAGCTCTCCTCCTAAAGCTGTTCCTGAGCCATAGTGTTGCTCCTGGAGCTATTTTGCCTGTATTTGCAAGCTATCTCTACTAGTGCATTCATTCAGTGCCCTGTCATGGATGGATGGATGGATGGGTCATCTCCGAGACAGCCATACCCTGTTCCTTAGAAGAGGAAAATCAGGCTTTGGTAGTGGATGAGCAGCTCCTTGTAGGCAAGAAGTGAATCTGTGGTCACAGTAGCAGCTGAGCCTGTGCATGGCTCACTGCCTGCAAGTTTGATGCCTTTGGTTTGCCCAGGTGAGGAAAACTATTGTGGTCTATTATGGACAGGAGGAAAACTTGCATCGTCGTCATTTCCTTACCCAGAGGAAGGACTGCAGGATCCAAAGTTATTGAAGATGTTGGAAAACAATATGTGATATTTATTTATGGTTTCTTGATTTCCTGGTCCCCCTAACACCATTGTTTCCTTGTGTTGTTCTTAGAAGTCTGGTGTCTGGGGTTTTGAATGGTTTAGACATTTTTTTATTTTATTTTTTATTTGGAGAACAGGAACTGAGAGTACGTTCCTCACAGTAAATTCATGAATGAAATTAAGAAAAAAAGAAAAAGTTCCATATCCTTGTGTAACCTTATGTGGAAAGACTGTGAGACTTCAGTTTGTGTAATCAATGTGGGTGTCTTGGTAAGCAGCAGCATGTCCCGATACGAGCAGTATTTAGGGCTGTCAGAATCCGGTTGAGAATTAGCAGATGGCAGTTGCCACCAACGTGCTCTGCTGGTACACGGCCGCAGTTGCGGTGCAGGTGGCTTGGTAAGGAGCGTGATTTGTGTGATGCTGTGACAGCTGAACCCTCTCCTTAAATTTAAGTAGTGTTCTTACAAACTGTCCCTGCGGACTGGGAGTGGCAGTTCTTCTTGTACTTTTTTTTTAAAAACACATTTAATGTTGTAAAAAAAAAAAAAATCCCCGTCCTCTCTGCTTCAACTGGAGGGTGGTTTAAAGCTGTTGATTATAACCTAAAAGAATGAGGCTCTTATTTCAGGAAAAGATAACAATGAGCTCTCTTGTCTTAAGGTCCCGGCATTCAAACAAAAAAATTTCCTTAAGAAGGCAACGAAAACTCTACAGCAATCAGGTTTTGTCTTCTGTTCCCTTATAAAAATGAATGAAAGGAGCAAGAACGGCCGTGTAGTCTTTGTATTGCTGAGGAACACATGCTTCACAGATGGCTCGGTAAAATTGTGCAATTATTCTAGGAACAAATCAAAGCCAAAGACAGACCATAGACCTACATAAGACCTAAAAAAACCCTCACCAAAACCCAACAGTTTGTGCTTGAGAAGAAAAGAGAGGACCAGTGAGAGAAGGAAAGCCCACGAGTGGGTGTGTGTGGGGTTATTTCTCCCCAGCATCCCCACAGGATCTAGTTCCATACTTCTTGAAATTATGAATTTATTTGACAGTAAGGCAATCCAGCTAATGTGGATGAATTCAAATAGCATGGCTTTATTCCTGCAGCTCTGTTCTGGATGTGAATACGCTCCATTTATTTTTCTAGCATCATGTCCCTGGTAATCGTATCGTTCAAGAAATGAAACTGCTTTGATGGATGTAAACCAAGATTAGCATGTAAATATCTTGTGGTATAATTGATGTTCAGCAGATGTTTAGGTGGTAGCTTGAAGAAAAAAGTCAGAGCTAGAATTTTTTTATTATGTACTCTTTCTGATACTTATCAAGCCAATAACAAAATAAGAGATGAACTATTCTTTGCATTTGTACAGTTGAAGCGTTTTGTGAATCAAATATAAGCCAGAAAAAATATTATTAATGATTGCATTTCCATGGAAATTGGCTCAAAACCATATAAGAAGATGAAAAAAATCACAACATCAGTTCATGGCAGGCAACATGGGCATGCAGTGATCTTCTATTTGTATGAAACTGTGTGTAAAATAAAATAAATTTAAATTTGGATATGGTTGTATTTGTGTTGGAATGGAGTTAAGACAACTAACACTGGCATCTAATTTCAGAAGCCATTAATTTCCTCATTTACTGATTTTATTCTTTACATTTAAGTTCTGGTTTAAAGTAAAAAATTAGGTTTTTTCAAGCCATGTTGCCAGACTTACATAGCTATAATCATACCTTTTTCCATGGATTATACAATAAATACATATTTATTTTTTTTCCCCAACACTTGAAAATATTTCTTTGGAAACTGGAGTTTAAAGTCACAGATCATGGAAGTATGCATGTGCCACGGCAGTCTTCATTAAATACTTTTAAGAAAAACCCAATTAATTTCTTCGTTTGAATTAATTTCTTAGTTTTTTCAAGATGAATTTTAAACCTGTTTCTTGCCATCAGAATGTCTTCCATGGAGAATCAGTCCTTGTTGTAGTTTAATCCTTTAATGCTGTGGAAGGATCCAGTTGGATGGGGGTCCTGTTCTTTCCTTGAATGTCACAGGAACCTGTGACATTCCTGAATCATTTGTGGTGGGGTTCTGACCCTGCAAATCCGAGAGCTGGGTCCATGCCAGGGCACAGACGTTATAAACCTCAGGTTACTGCTGCAGTTCATGTTTCTTGAGGTAGGCTTGGTGTTTGGTTTGTTCAACCTGTCCACTTTGAGAATAAGAAGTTAAAACTTAGGCAAAATATTCTGAGAAAGCAGAGTCTGTGCACTTCTTTATAAAGTTGTGTTTCGCCTTTGAAATGATATTTTTTTTCAGACTTTCATGCCATCAGTAATTACCATGGTCAGACGTGCTGGAAAGAATTGCTTTGGTCAGCTTTGCTTATCAGGAATGAGTGAATTCAGTGTTGTGAGCTGCCCCAGGAAGATTTCATTGACTAGTTGACAAGAAGACCCTTTTACTGTTGAGGATAACAGTATTATTATTTTT
>VZRU01002461.1:7166-54341 GCA_013398155.1 Pedionomus torquatus
AGATGAGGTGGGAAAGTGATGCCCTGGGAAGATGACATTTCATTGCTGGTGGCACCAAAAACCTCATTGCCACAGGCTTTGTGCTCCATTGATGGAAGAGTTTGGGGCTGTTGGGGACTGGGGAGTGGAGGACAGCAGCAGAGGCCATCCCTGAAGCATCAAGGCACCTCTGTGTCTGACACCTTCCTGGCCTGGTTCAGCCTACTGCTATCACCATGAGAATTGTTTTTTTGGGAGGAGCAGACATCACAAACCCCATCACCATGGGCTCAGTGCCAAGGACCAAGAAAGAAGCAGGCCTGGGCAGGGCAGCAGGTACCACGCTGGGCACAGCAAGCCCGTGGGCAGGGTGCCCTGGTTGCCCTCTGCTGCAATAGCACCTTGAGGGGGGCAATTACCCCATGAGTAACGGGGCTCTTCAGGTGCTGTGAAGACTTGAAGGGCCATGGGGACCTTGACTCTGGGCTGTTCCTGCCCTTATATGGTGAACATAGGCTGGGACAGGAGGGAACAAAGGTCTCCTGGGTGGTGGCACCCAAGCACTTTGCCTACGTACGCTCACCTGTGCCCATCTCTGCAGGGAAGGTGAGGGACTGGGGCAGGGGGACAGGCAGGTGGGCATCGCGGGGGGACGGGATAGCCCTTTCCATAGCCGTTCCTGGCACTGGGGTGGCTTGGGGATGGGGCTTGGGGACCCACCTGTGTCCCACCTTGGGGCTGTGCTGGGGGAATGTCACTCCCCTCCCTGGAACTGCGGGACGGGATGTGGGTGCTTTTGGCACGGTGCAGCGGGACCAGGTGGGGTTTTGTGGGACTGGGGGAGCAGAGACCCCTCTGTGGGCACTGCAGGCTCCCCCTGCAAGGGCACATGGGGGGAGCTTTGGCAAATGCTGTCTCCCTGACACACACACACACACACCGCTAACTTACTGCCCACTGCCTGGCAGGCATGGCTACTGGCAACGTTGGCAGCACTGGGGCTGAGCCCTGGCACACTCAGCGCTTCTGTGGAGGCAGGCTGTGTCCTCCCTGGGGGGCAGGGATCCTGCGGTGGGGTCAGGAGTGTTGCTGGTGGTGGTGGTGGGCTGGAAGTGGGCAAAGTGTGCTTTCACACCTATGTGTGCGAGACACTGTGCCATGTTGTGCCATGCTGTGCCAGGACCAGGTTGAGCAGGGCCAGTTCCTGCTGGCACTGGGGAGGAGCTGGCCACTGCACAGCGGTGTCACCCAGCTGTGGCTGCTGCGCTGGGGACACTCTGGATATGCCCTGTCCTGTGCCTGGGCACAGAGCAGGGCACTGGGAACCAGAGCATTCAAGGGACCCTGCTCCTGCCCACCCCAAACCCTGACAGCCTTGGTTAGCCACGGTGCCAGTCAGGCCAAGGGGTGGGCAGGGCGTCCCCTTAACCCATGCAGCTCCGGATAGGGGGCTATGCCCTGTCCAGCTGCGTACCAGGCAGGGCAGCAGATGGCACGGCAGGCTGGTTCCGCCCCAGCTCTTAATGGCATGGCCTGCCATTAACGAGGGTGTTGCCAATGCCTCGGCAGGTCCCCTTGCCTGCAGCACCCGTCACCATGGTGGAGCTCAGCACCAAAGTCAGCAGGACACTCAACAAGACCACACCAGGCCTCCAGATATGGCGAATCGAGGTGAGGACAGGGGCACAGCCTGGGTGTTCATCATTCGGGCACCCATCACCGGGATGTTTGGGGTGGCTAGGGGAGGGAAGATTCCCCCCTGTTGTGTCCTCAATGCCTGGGTCTGAGGGTCTCAGTGCGGCATCTAGGGTTAAACCCACTCAAGGTTTGGGGCTGGGGGCAGTGGGGTGCACAGGGCTGGGGTGGGGGGGGTCCCTGCAAGGGCTGATGTTTCCCTTCCTTCTGCAGAACATGGAGATGGTGCCAGTGCCCACCAAAAGCTACGGCAACTTCTACGAGGGTGATTGCTACGTCTTGCTGTCGGTAGGGCAGCCTGGGGTCCCACGGGGGCTTGGGAACAGGTTCTGCTCCAGGGAATGCTGGGGTGCAGGGAGGGGTGGCCTGGGGACACAGGGGCTCTTCTAGCAGGGACCTGTGTCCTGCAGACACGCAAGTCTGGGAGCAGCTTCAGCTACAACATCCACTACTGGCTGGGCAAGGATTCAAGTCAGGACGAGCAGGGTGCGGCTGCCATCTACACCACCCAGATAGACGACCACCTGGGCACGGTGGCCGTGCAGTACCGCGAAGTCCAGGGCCACGAGAGCGAGACCTTCCGCGCCTACTTCAAGCAGGGACTCATGTATGTTGGTCATCGCCAGGGGTCTGCTCTCACAGTGGGGAGGGGTCTTTGCATGCCCCCCATGGGGATGTCCCCGGTGGAGATAGGGACAGCCCTGTCCCAGGGGGGTGGGGGAGGCAAGAAGAGGATTTGGAGCTGGTCTCACTCCCCCTATCACCCATATGGTTGGTGGGGTGGGTATCCCCAAACACTTCTGTGCACACAGAGGTGGGAGGGGGACCTCAGTGGAGGGGAAGGGAGGGGACCAGGGCTCATACCTTGTCTGTCTCCTGCCAGCTATAAAAAGGGTGGTGTGGCCTCAGGCATGAAACATGTGGAGACAAACACCTACAACATTCAGCGCCTGCTGCATGTGAAGGGCAAGAAGAACGTGGTGGCAGGGGAGGTAAGTTATGGATGTGAGCCACCAGACTCTATGCAGAGATGCTTTTTGGAGACTGGATCAGGCCAGAGGCCCCCATACACAGCTGCCTGCAAGGAGGGGAGAGAATAGGTGTGAGGCCACGGCTACCATGTTGCCTCAGGAGCAACCTCACCTCAAAAAGCTCTTTTTGGGGTAGGGAAGAGGAATACAGGCTGGAGGCATCAGCACTGAGTCAGGGCAGGCAGGGGCTGTGGAGCCAGGGCAGTGCAAGTATCCTGCTGCTTGACATCCCCTAATCCCGTCCTGCTGCAGGTGGAGATGAGCTGGAAAAGCTTCAACCGGGGGGATGTCTTCCTGCTGGACCTGGGCCAGCTCATTGTCCAGTGGAACGGCCCTGAGAGCAACCGAAATGAGAGGCTGAAGGTACAACCAAGGAGGCTTCCAGAGTGCACCGCTGGAGGAAGGGGGTGACCATCCACCCTCTCCCCGATCTGGGATAACCCCTTCTCCCCTGGATGCAGGCGATGACCCTGGCCAAGGACATCCGGGACCGGGAGCGTGGGGGCCGTGCTAAGGTGGGCATAGTGGATGGTGAGGATGAGGCTGCCTCGCCGGGGCTCATGCAGGTCCTCAAGCATGTGCTGGGAGAGAAGAGGGACATCAAGGCAGCCATCCCTGATGACAAAGTGGACCAAAAGCTCAACTCCTTCCTCAAGCTCTACCAGTGAGTTGCTGGGGGTGGGTTGCCCTCAGGGGCATTTCTCAGGGTGCCATTTCTGCTATATCTCACAACTCCTAAACCTAAGGGGAGCCACCAGTTGGGGGTCAAGGCCACTGCAGAGATGGGGACAGGTCCTTTGGATGCAGTTGGAGCAAAGGGAGTTCCTGATGCAAACGGGCTTGATACCTGATGGACAGATGCTCATGCAAGCATAACCTTTGGATATAGTGGCAATGTCCCTGTGTGCCCCCAACACATCTGACACTCCTTTGTCCCTCGTCATGGCCATGAGTGAGCTGCATGGCAGGGCAAGCTGCAAACCAGGGAGCCACCAGGGCAGAGCAAGAGGGTCCCTGGGTACTACCTCTGCCATGATCAGGGTGAGGAAAGAGGTGGGGGGGGACACCCTCACACAACTCTGCCACCCCAAGGTAGGGAGGGGGCGGGGGGTTTCCAGCCCTGTTTCTAACCCCTTCTCCGCTCTTGCCCCCTGCCAGCCTCTCCAATGCCAGTGGGAACCTGGTCATACAGGAGGTGGCAATTCGACCCCTGACTCAGGACATGCTCCTGCATGAGGTCTGTCACCCATGGGAATTCTTGGAGTTGCCCAATTTCCTTGGCAGCTTTAACCCTTCAAAAGCCATGGCTTCACCTGCCAAATCAGCTTTTGAAGGGTTAAAGCTGCCCAAATTCCTAATTTCTGCTGTTGTCCTCCCTCCAAGGACTGCTATATCCTTGATCAAGGAGGTGCCAAGATCTTTGTGTGGAAAGGCAAGAATGCCAACAAGGAGGAGAAGCAGCAGGCGATGAGCAGGGCACTGGTAGGTGCTGGGTTGGTTATGGGACAACCTGACTGCTCCCCAGGATGCCAGACACCCTATAATCATGTTCTGTGTCTAAATCGTCCCAGGGCTTCATCAAAGCCAAGAACTACCCAGCCAGCACCAGTGTGGAGACAGAGAATGATGGGTCTGAATCCACCATCTTCAGGCAGCTCTTCCAAAAATGGACTCTCCCCAACCAGACCAGTGGGTTGGGCAAGACTCACACTGTGGGCAAAGTGGGTGAGTGTCCCCCTTCGATGCTGCAGGACTCCCTGGACTGGGATGGTGGACTGGGGCTGACCCCTACGGCTAGTGTGGTGTGGCTCAGCCCTCTGCTCTTCTCCACAGCCAAGGTGGAGCAGGTGAAGTTTGATGCCACCACATTGCATGCCAAGCCCCAGATGGCCGCCCAGCAGAAGATGGTGGATGATGGATCTGGGGAGGTTGAGGTAGGGTGGCTGAGGCAGAATATGGACCCTGCTGAGACAGCCTCTCTGTAGTACTGGGTGATGCTGTGAGATCCAGGGGCTGTAGGGCAGGAGGATGCACAAGCCCTGGCAGCAGCACATCCCTGTCCCACCAGGTGTGGCGTGTGGAGAACCAGGAACTGGTGCCTGTGGAAAAGAAGTGGCTGGGCCATTTCTTTGGTGGTGACTGCTACCTGGTGCTCTACACCTATTCTGTGGGGCCCAAAGTGAATCGCATCATCTACCTCTGGCAGGTGAGATCTCCAGGTCACTGACCCATGGGTGGGGGACAGGGCCACCTCCCCAGACTGGTGGTGCTTTGCCCCTGTGCATGACCCCATGAGAATGGCATGAGGGTTCCCTCTTCCCAAGAGGGAAAAACGTGCCATGGTGGATGCTGAGCCACCCCCTCTGCCCTGCCCAGGGACGTCATGCCAGCACAGACGAGCTGGCTGCCTCTGCCTACCAAGCAGTCATCCTAGACCAGAAGTACAACAATGAGCCCGTCCAGGTCCGTGTCACCATGGGCAAGGAGCCAGCCCACCTGATGGCCATCTTCAAGGGCAAGATGGTGGTGTACGCGGTGAGTGCGGGGCTGTCGGGGGGGCAATCTGCAGGTGTGTGAGCCTGTAGCACCAGTGGTGACTTCCTGTCCCCATCCTCCCAGGGTGGCACCTCGAGGGCGGGCAACACAGAGCCCGCACCCTCCACCCGCCTCTTCCATGTGCATGGTACCAATGAGTACAACACCAAGGCCTTTGAGGTGCCTGTCCGTGCCTCCTCCCTCAACTCCAACGACGTCTTCGTGCTCAAGACTCCCAGCTGCTGCTACCTCTGGTATGGAAAGGTAGGTACTGCTGGGCACCGGGGTGGGTGCTGCCACCCCCAAGGGAAATGCCCCGATGTCCTCCTCCTCGGCCAGGGCCAGTGATGGAGCAGCCGTGCTTGCTCAACAGGGCTGCAGCGGGGACGAGCGTGAAATGGGCAAGACAGTGGCTGACATCATCTCCAAGAATGAGAAGCCAGTGATTGCAGAGGGACAGGAGCCGGCTGAGTTCTGGGTGGCCCTGGGGGGCAAGTCCCAGTATGCCAACAGCAAGAGGTACCAGCTCTCTGCCCAGGGGTCCCTTGTCCCTGTCCACCCTCAGGGGTAAGATGGGCCACCAGTCCCCAAGTTGGCTGAGCCCTGTGCCCGCCACCCCTCCTACCGTTTTCCTCCCCATGCCAGGCTACAGGAGGAGAACATGTCTGTGTCCCCTCGTCTCTTTGAGTGCTCCAACAAGACAGGCACTTTCTTGGCCACAGAGATAGTAGACTTCAACCAGGATGATCTGGAGGAGGATGACGTTTACCTGCTGGACACTTGGGACCAGGTGAACTTGGGGGGTGCACAAGGCAGGGGTACACCTTTGATCCCACAAACTGGTGTCCCTGGAGGAGGTGGAGGACCTGCACCTCCTCCAGAGGTGGTGGGAAGAGAAGGCTGGAAACCCCAATGTCCCTGGCCCCATGCTGGTATTTTTTCAGCTCCCTTGCTCCAGAGATGGCTGAGGATGGACTCCCGGTGCCCTTTCCCATGAACACATCCTGTGTGCCCCGAACCATAGGTCAGGCATGGCCCCAGAGGGCCCTGTCCCACCCCAGTGGTGGACATGCTGATCCTGTTGCAGGTTTTCTTCTGGATTGGGAGAGGTGCCAACGAGTCAGAGAAAGAGGCAGCAGCAGTGATGGTGCAGGAGTACCTGCGGACCCACCCCAGCGGTCGTGACCTCGACACCCCCATCATTGTGGTGAAACAGGGCTATGAGCCCCCCACCTTCACTGGCTGGTTCCTGGCCTGGGACCCTCTCAGATGGGATGTGAGTAGTGGAGGGGGGCTGGAAAGAGAAGAGGGGCCCTTCACAGACGGGGACCAAGCCTGGATATGGCCCCAAACGGCATCTCCAGGGCATAGGCAGTGGTTTGCTGAGGGGCTGAGTGCTTTTGTCCCCTTCCTAGGACAAGAAATCCTACGAGGCACTGAAAGCTGAGCTTGGGGATGAGAGCAGCCTTGGGCAGCTCACCTCAGTAAGTGGACACAGGGAGAGAGGGTGGTGGGGTGGGAGGGGGCACAGAAAGCCCCTCTTCTGTCCCTTGGCAGGTTGTATCAAGAGCTGCAAGGACAGCTCCGGTGGGGGGACACCTCCAGTCACCCCATTGCTTCCAGTCCTGGGGACACAGGGCAGACCCTGATGTGACACTGACCCCCACCCCCCATCCAGATGGTCACATCCAAGCAAGAGATCTTCACCTCCACCACATCCCTTCTCCCTGAGAAACTGGAGACCTTCCCCCTGGACGTGCTAGTGAACACTGCAGCCGAGGACCTGCCACGGGGTGTGGATCCCAGCAGGAAGGAGGTGAGCTGGGGCCAGGGGGGCTGCTGGGGGGGACAACCAGGGAAGAGTCCCAGCTTTAGCTTAGTGTCCTCTCTTCTCCCCCAGTACCACCTCTCCGACCAGGACTTCCAGGCTACCTTTGGCATGAACCGCTCTGCCTTCAGCAACCTGCCCCTGTGGAAACAACAGAAACTCAAGAAGGACAAAGGACTCTTCTAGGGCAAAAGCCTGTGCCCGGGAACAGCCCCACCTCCTTATTTTTATTAAATAAAATGTATTTGGAGAGTGGGGCAGCGTCTTCCTCCCTGATGCCTGGGTTCAGCCCAGTTGTGGGGCTCTTGTGTCCAAGACACGTTGCGCAGGGGGACCACCAGCTCCTTCTCCANTCCCAGGGCCCTCACCCCCATTGCCTTAGGGGGCAATGCACAAGCTGCCCACCCGCTGGGCTCCCCCATCCCACACTGGTGGCAGCAGCTCGGGGCTAAAGGTCTGATATACAGCTGGGGCCGCTCCCTGTGTTATCACCTGAAACTCAGTAAATACCTGTGATAACAACGGTAAAAGCAACAACCAACAGGCAGAGGACACAGCCCCTGTGTGGGGACAGCACCTGCTGGGGACAGTCACCAGGGACAGTCACCAAGGACCACGTGTCCTTTCCCCCTGGAGGGGAGGAGGGCATCTCCCTCCTGCTTAGGATCCAGGGGGAAGGGGAGAGGGGCTGGGGCTCCCTCGCAGGAACAGGTCTCCGTCAGGGAAGCGGGAATTTGCATGTGCCAGGAGGTGCCGAGCACACAGACGATGTTCCTGGCAACGGAGCAAAGTCCCAACAGCAAAGGCAGGGCAGAGGTGTGGTGCCCACCATCTACAGTGTCCAACCGGCAGCAGAAACAAGATCCCAAACCAAGAGAGGGTTAATAAAGAGGTTTTAATTTCACAAAAAAAAAGAAAAAGAAAAAAGAAAAAAATAATCTATGTACACATCATTTAAAAAGAGGCAAGGGGGAACTCAAGAGCAAAAACTGTAAAGAATAGAGAGGAACAGGTCTGCTAAAACACAGAGAAAAGTGCTGCTCCACATCAATGGTGTAAAGAACCAGAAAGTCGGGGCGCGGGCAGGAACTGGCAGCGGCCGCCCTGCAGCAGGAGACCGGCAGCAGAGCTACAGGAACAGTGGCTGCCAGGGGTCCCGCACACCTCTTTCTCTCTTTGGCGGGCAATTACAGGAATAATTAGCTCCATAAAAAAGAAAACAAAGCAGGTAAGTTATTTCCTGCCCCCCCCATCCCAAAGCACGGTGCTCCTGTGCCCCACACTGGGCTGAACCGCAGCAGGACTTGCTGGGCTACACATGGGCCCTTCCTGGGGAGGCGGTACGGGAAGGAAGATGCACAGGTGATGGGTGTCCGAGCGTCACAGGAGGTGGAAGGAGATGCCACAGCCACAGGTTCCTCCTGCTCAGCTCCTCACAGTACTCTCAGTCTGTGGCACCAGTCCAGAAAAACAGTCTTTGCTTTGCAGAAGCTCTTTGTGTGGCCCCCGCTGGCTGGGGCTCCCCAGGGACCCGCTCACACAAGCTCCAGTTCATCGACACAACCAAGTTTGTACCCCTCGGAGTAAATCAAATTACCACAAACAACGAAGGGGTGAGAGAAATGGCACAACGGGAGCTCCTCGTGTGTATATGCTGCATCGCGCTTGGGCTAAACTGAGCTGACTCAGGAGCGAGTAAACGTTTAACCGCGACTCCGTGCATCTAAGTAAGAGCCTTCAGCCACACAGGGCCTGCATCTGAACTTCTCCACCTGCCTTACCCACAGCCCAGGATATGTACCCCACCTGGAAGGGACGACCTTGCTGAACCTGCTGCTGTATGGACAGGCTGAGCGGTGGGGACGCCACGGCTGGTAGGGCAGCTTGAGGATCACACCCCTTCAAGCGGTCTTCCTCCCAACCGCTCTCCCGCAGGGAGACAGCCCTCAGCTGCTGTATACCAAGCCAAAAAAAAAAAAAAAAAAAGCTTAAATAATTAATGGATGTCTGCAAATTCTTAGTGGCTGGAATAATAAGCAAGAACTCTTCATAAAATAAGGAACACTGGTTTCAAGCATCAGGTTCTGCACCTTGATCCAAACAAAGAAGGGGCTTTAAACTAAAGTTAGTGCACTGAAGTCAGGCAATGTTTGCTTTTATTATAAATTAACTGGAGTGCAGATGTTGGAAAAACAACTTTGCCGCCCAAAAAAGCAGAGCAGACTTCTGATACTATAGGAACACCAGGTATTTACAGTGCTAGCACAGATGTGTCTGGGGAAAACATATTTGCAGTCCCTTCACATCACCTTTGCAGGGGTGACCAGTTCAAAGGCCAAGTCCTGCCTCACCCCCTCTTCCCAGAACTCTAGCAAAATTAGTATTGACAATAGAAAAGTATAATGCTTTATAATAAGTTAACATAAACACCCACCTGGGCTGCATCGTACAAGATAAACGCTCTGCCATGTTTACAACCATTCACTCTTGGCTCAGGAACCAGAACGATGTCACCCTGACCAGGTTCCCCACTCCGCCCCAGCCCCCGGCTCATCTGACATGTGGACTGGAAGGTCAAGCAGTCTTGTCACCACACTGGGGTTCCCAGAATATTCAGCGTGGGGACAAGGACCAGGGGCTGTCTCTCACAGCTGCCCACAGAGGTGAGAAGCAGCCGCTGAGGCAGCATCCCCCTGCCAGGGTCAGCTTTAGTGTGGTAGCACCCACGAAAAAGGTGCCTGCTCTCTCCTAAATCCATGGACTTGTCTGCTTTGCTTCAGCTGGTTTATTCCTGAGAAAATCCTAATGACAGTTTAAAAAACCTAGAAAATGCATTGGCAGGAAAAAAAAACAGTGGTTTTTTTTTTTGCTGTTTTTTTTTCTTTTTTTTTTTTTTTTTTAAAAGTATTTCACCTCAAACTCAAGCTGCAAAAATCAGAACTAGAGGCCCAAACAAGAGCAACTACTCAGCTTAATAGCTACACTTTCCAATTTCTCTGAAATGAGTAAATACCAGCAAAAAGAAAACATCTGCCCCTAAGTGTGAAGGTGCTAAAAAAAAAAAAAAATGAAGTCACTGGGCTTCCCCTCCCCCACTGAAACAAGCATAAAAAGAGCATCATGTCTCTAAATCCAAGAAAACCTTCTTCCTAACTTCGCTCTGTTAATGCTGAATATGGGCTTTCTGAAAGCTTCCCACCTGGTTTAAGTTTCACAGTTTGAGTGCTCTGCCCTCCTCAGAGAGGAGAACAGAGCTGCAGCAAAAACCCTCTCGCCCTGGGGTTTGGGAAGCCCAAGGCAAGGCCACAGGGTTCAACCACAGGACAATTCAAGTGCCAAGCCCTCTTCTGCAGCCCCTTTCTCCACTGCTTCTGTGCCAGAAAGGGCCATGCTGGAACGCTCTTTTCCCTCCCAGAAGATGACAAGCTGCCGTTGTGTCACCTCTTGCTGCTGCTCTCAGCCTGCCCCTGGAGTTACACCGGATCAGCCCCAAGCAACAGAACCTCAGCGCATGCCCAAAGAGAGACCTCTCCTCTCTAAACGGTTACTTTATCTGACATCCTCATGAAGGAAAATGCAATCAAATAATAGAGCTTGTAAAACAAAAGAAGTCACATATATAATCTCACATCTAAAGGAGGATGACAGTGAATGGTGTAAAAAAAAAAAACACAAAACACACAAAAAAAAAAAAAAAAAAAAAACCAAACAAAACCCAACCCCAAAAAAACAAAACCCAAACAAAACAAAAAATAAACCCCCCCAACACCAACAAAAAAAACCCAGAACCAACCAGGAGAGCTGCCACCAGGTATGCAATACATTCCACAGCACCAACAGGTTTGTTTCCTGGAACCGTATGGAAACAGGGGAGAGCTTCCCAAACCCAGCAACGTCAAAATGCATCAGCCTGAGTGATTCCAAAACGCCTGTCAGTGAGATGACTGGCAAGAGCCTACTCAGTGATCTGGGCTTCCAGTGAATATTACTAACACAACACACGCCAGGTTACAGAATCTATTGCTTAAATTGCTCTTGGAGGAAAAGAAAAATAAAATAAAAAAAAAAAATCCAAGTGATATGTAAATCTTCGCCACTCACATCTCACAGGTGAATGGGCTTTTAAAGTCAAGTCTCTTTTTGCACTTCTTTTAAAATCAGTTTATGAGCAGCTGTAGTCTTGTGGCTTGATGCAACTCTTTAAGGCTCCATGCTGACAAAATTATCTGAGGAACAGTAAGAACTTCACCACAGGAGGATCGCTCTGGGATGTTAAGATTTAAACGCGTGGTTCAGGCCCAGGACTCACAGAGATAGTTCAACAAACCGAGCGTCCCGTATTTCTAGCTTTTGTCTCCTGTTTTTGGCCCTGAGCTGTTTGTGACTCCCGCGTGTCTGGCACAAGTTCAGAATCTTCCTTGTTCCTCCTGAGGAACAAGGTGTTTTTACTCTTCACAGCGGCTGACGAACCGATCTTCCTACTTCCGTGCTAAGTGGCTGTGCATTTTTTTCTGTTTCTAGTAACTCATCGAAGATATCCCTAGGAAAGAGGGAAAAGCCAACAGTGAAACATACCTTCAACAACTAACTGGTACGTAAGACAGCTCTGAGAGCATCAGGAACTGGATTAAATCCACAGAGGCAAGCGTCAGGGATCCTGGCAGAGAAAGGTGTCTTATCTGGCATCTGTAAGCAAGGCTCCTTGAATCCTGAAATACTCTCCCCCTCCCACCCATTTATTACAGTGAATAAGGTCAGCAGTAAGCCTCAGAGAACAGTAACAACAGTGAAAATAAGTCCTGGCTGGTAAAGGGACCAGAAGCAACACGATACAGTCTGTAATAAATATCCTTTATTAGAGCAACCAGTTAAGACAGAAGAAGGGAACAAACTGAGGTACAAAACACCCTCTTTGGTTCTGTGTGCCTGAAAAGGTATCACTTCCACCTACAAAGCTCATCTTGACCCTGTCCTGAGGTGACCGTGGCTGCAGCAACACAACCACTAGGAGCAGGGACAAGGGCATTTACAAGCATCACAGCACTTGAGGAAAAAAAAAAAACAACTGAGCTCCATCAAGATTTGTGGTGCACAAATGCATAGCTCAGACACTGAATCCCCTTCTTAAAAGATGATTTAATGCATCTTATTAAAACCCTATGTATTAGTGACAAACAATTACATGCCTCTGTCATTCTTGCAGATAATTCTGACTCAGATTTCTTCTGACAAATATATGGAGATGCTTTTCAACCCAGCAAAGAGGACTAGAGGAAGAAGAGACGCCCCCTTCCACATTAACAGCAGGTAACTACCAGCACCAAAATTCCTCAAGACACCTACTTGTGCATGTAGAAGAAGATGTAACCGCTTCGGTCCCTGTCACACTGAACGGTGGCCTCTAGAGTTCTAGACACTTCCAGGTCATTGTAGGTGAACCAGGACTGCTTCTTGATATCATAGACATCACTGATATAATGACCTTAAAAACAGAGAATACATCTTTCTTTTCATGCTCCAATTCAATGAGTAAGCCGGTGAGCTATATACTCTGCTTCAGTGATGGGTGTCTGACTGAAATGCTAAAACACCCTGGAGATCCTGGTCCATATACCCTTCCTAGTCAATGAGCTAGTAACAAGCACAAACAATTCCATGGACCTCGTAAGCAGTACTTCATCCACACACAGCCACGATGGAAGACTTGCTTTGCTGCCTGAATTTTTCTCTGCAAATAATCCCACTATTGCAGATTTTTTTAAGATAGATAAGAGGTAAAAGAATAAAATACGGTATTTTTTACCTGAAGATGATGTGCTTCCGATATGGCTGACGATGCTGATGAGACGGTAGGAGTGAGGAAGCTCTCCTGTCTGAAAATAAAGTCCAATTAAAGCTTTTAGGCATTCACTTTCATCCCACGTAGTTTATGGACAAGATGATGTATACCTGAGAAAATGGCTTTGGCTACTGTATTCCAAGCTGCAACTCAGTCAGATTACAGAAACAGACACCCTGCTTCAGATCAAAGGAAGAGTCCTTCCAGAAGTGGAAGAAAGCCTCCCATCTTACTTAATCTTGCAGCTAGCCAATGAGAACAGGAAGGAGCCACTCTGACCTCTGAACAGATGCTGACACGAGCTCTACACTGCAAAGTTTTCTAAACAACTATTTCCTGAGCGACTTCCTCGGATGTCAGAATTAATCTGCCAAATAAACATAGAAAAGCAAAAAGGGCACACCACACTTGCTTCTGCAATATCAAAGAAATACCCTTGATAACAGTACACAGATTTAACAGTTAATACTGGACACGCAGCCCAGATTCTCTTGCCCTGCACCTGTAATATCAGCAGACAATACCTCCTTCGCATGCAGGAAAACGAGAGTTCTGTCTGCTCACTGACAATAAAACTAAACAATGGTAATTGGCTTCTGACATTTTTTAATCCTGCATGACCAGGAAATGTTACTGATACGATTCACTGAACATACTCTTAAAGTGTAACTCTTGGTTGAATGGTGTGGAAATTGGCTAGGAATCATAAGAAAATAAGAACTCCTCAAGGAAACTCCAGTTATTTAATGTTTTCCACTCTACACAGTGTTCCTTCCACGGAGGCAAGCAGGGAACTTTCACAACACTGCTGTGAGGAGCACTAGCAGCACAGCCTCGGTTACATTTCACCTAATGGGAATAAGATCTCGCCACAACTTCTCAGTTCTGGTGGTGCAGGATCCAGAAGCCCATGGCACTGCAACTAAAATATCACGCTGGCTGGAGTCCTCCCTTTAAGTAAAAATTTCACAAGAGGGCAGACTCTTAAGGATTGAAACTTTCTATCTTTTCACTTTCGAATACAAAAGACCTTTCCAGACTCTAAGCCTGCTCTGTAAAACTATCTTTGTCACTAAACTGACAGTAAAGAAGGGTTGTATTTCTCAGCTGGTTTTGAAATCATAGATCACACCTCAGCATTTCTTTTCAGCTCTTCTGCTTCAGCTTCTGAATACTCCATGTCAAGAACATCCTCATTTCCAGAGTCTTCATCAGAACCAACACTGTCCAGGAGGGAGCTGTTAAACTCTAGATACATGGAAAAAACATGTGAGAAGCTGTGGCACACACAGGAATTCAAAAACAGGTTGAGGTATATCTACCCACATAAACAAGCACGACAAAATGCTAACATTTCAAGCTTCCTTTCCAAGGAAAGCAGGAGATACTGGAATTTCCAAATAAACCCCCTCTCTTTCTTCCCCAATTTGTCAGAGCAGTAGTTAAGAGAAGTATCTTGGACTAGAGAATTAATTTTAGCATCATCTCTCATACTTTTACAAAAGGGGACTATGGCAATGACAGCTGGGTGATAAGAGCATTTAAACACCCAGTTCGCTTCAGAGCACTGGTGGTCTGCAGCCAGAACTGGCATTAGAAGAAGTACTGCCAGTATGGTCAGTGAACTGCAAGGAGAAGCTATGAATTACAGTTTTAACTATAAGCTGCATTAACAAAGTGCATTTTTCAATTAAAACTGGCATCAAAATGCTACTGTTGGCAGCAGGCATCTTTTCATTGTTTTTAATGGTAAGAAGGCTGCTCACCGCAGGAACTTCCAGTTTGCTTGGCTGAGCAAAATGCAGGCAGCTTTCTGCAAAGAGCCGGAAGGCACCACTGCTCCCTGTACATGCTGTTCCAAACTTCCTGGGATTTTCCAGCTACCCGACTAATTTAAGATTGTCTACAGTTCTCATTATGAGAAGTAGCTACGCTTTCACCTGCTAAATTAAAGCTATGAAATCTTATGTGGGTGAGAAGCTGTGATTAACAGGACACTGCTCAGAATACATATATTTCTTTTTTTCTTATAGAGACTATCACACCAGTTATAATGGAGATCTTTTGCCAAAGAGATTCTCACACTGCTTCCCCTGTTAAATCATCAGATCCTGCATTAGTACGATCTTCTTGGGAAATTCATAGATGAATCTCTTTAACTGAGAATATTTTACTGCTGGTTTCCACTTATTCAGGGTGTTGTACAGTCAAAAACCGCAGCCACTTGGGTAGGTCTCTGCATGAAGCACTTGCCATGGGTATTGCTAAACACCACCTCACCAGTGGTTCCTGGATGACTAGTGGTTCTCTGATTGCAGCACCAATGTGAACCTAAGACAAAGGCTACCAGCTATACATTAAAGATTAGCATCTCCCTGAACAACTGCTGGCTGATGCCTTACAAATCACATGGTAGCAAGTTGAAGAGTAAAAGGCAATGCCCATTTTTAAGTCAAGCAACTGCAAATCAGGAGAAGGAAGGATTTCCAGTGCTGAACTCTTTCCAGCCATGAATCCAGGAAGATCTGAGGTGGACTGGGCACTCAAACTGCCAGAGCTCATCAGAGGACAGGACTCAGGTTCAGGGATGTCTAAGTGACATTTGACTTTTCTTCACAAACAGACACAGGGTCATCCAGTAATATCTGAGGGCCTTTAGAGGTGCCTGAGCAACTATGAGTATCTTAACGCCATACTTCACTGTCCTTCTCTCTCCCTCTTTGGAGGAGGAATTTTCTCTGGGTTATGCTTTGCTCTGCCAGGCTGTATGAAATCATTCACACGCCAGCCTCACACAAATGTTAAACAGTGCCTGAGGCTCACCACACTGGCTGGATGTGGAGAAGACAAGATAGTGTGTTTTGGGTTTCCTTTTTCACCCCTAACAGCTATACCTTGCAGAAAGGTCTCCCTCCCATCCTGTATCAGACTTACTCGTTTTTCTGGGCAAGGCCAGTGCATTTATTAATCAGTACTAAGCTATCAATGGAAATAAGAAATAAACCTTATGCTCTGGCTAGAGTCATCAGCGTGCTGGCTTTTGCCAGGAATGCAAAATTTTAAGGTCCATTTTTCCTATATATATTAATTATACATAATATATTTAATATAAGTAGACTATTACATATGTAATTATATATTTGTTTACATAAAAACACATAAAATACAAAAATACATTTGTATACATAAAAATGAAATTAAAAACAAGAGACTGAAATAAGTAATTTTTCATACTAAGTTTTTCCTGGCGTTTGCTCTCACAACTAAGAGCAAGAAAAGCTGACCTGAGCAAAGCCAAACACAACAAAGCAGACAAGCAAAAGAGCATGAAATCCCAGGTGTCTTACAGACATTCGGCAGCTGCACTTATACATACAGACCTATCTTGCCTCAAAGGAAACCTCATGGAAGAAGTTAAATAAGTTTCACCTTGTAGACTTAATTCTGTGGCTCGTTTAAGGTCATCATCCTCTTTTTGTTCTCGTGCCTCCTGATGGGAAGAGAACAAAACTTAGTTCATTGAGACACTTCACTGTTTAAAATTCTTGTGGTGCTCTTTTTCCATTGAAACGGTGCTGCTCTGGTTTCTACAACAAACCTGACATTGTAAATTAAAGGTTGTGTGTGAAGGAATGTTTGCAACCAGCGAGAGTCCAGTGTTCCTGTGCAACAGAACCTGGGACAAACCTTCATTAAGGCTTGTCAAAGCTCCTGAAGTTTGGTATGCAGCAGCGTGAGTCTCTAGTAACACCGAAGGCTTTCCCTGGATCGTTAATTTGAAAAGCATCTGAATGAATTTGCAACACTTCACTAAGCAAAGCTGTCACTTAGACACAAAGCTCCTCACACTTTGGCAAAATTTAGATTTCTTCTGCCCAAAGCCAGCCAAGGACAGAGTCGATAAAACCTGTCATATTTTACTATTTTTAAGGCCTTTGAAAGTAGAGCCAGTGGTTCTGTGTAACAGGTGTAATTCACAAAGACAGGCTGCACAAAAAGACACCACTAAACAACCAGGTATTAAAAGTATTTAAAATGCTTGAATACAGAATCGTATTTCAATGCTTGAATACCTGAATACAGCACCCTAACTACATATTTCGAATCAAGATAAATGCAGCTACTGCATTTTCATGCCCAAGTCATTAGAAGAGCAGATTTTCACTTCAGAACTGTAGCAGAACAACGCTCAAAGGGCAGTTCTACATTATTAGCACGAGGCCTTTTATCTTACTATTTCTAAAGCATTTGGGAATCTTTGTTAAACTACTCAGCATTGTTGAATCAAAGCTACATCTGGCATGGAACATACCAACCGGCACCTCATAATGAGTAATGGGAGAGAAGAATCCAAGAGCCATGGAAACATCAGATCTCATAAGGAAAACCATGACAGCTTTAGTATTAATAGAGAGCAGACAAGGGCACCTATTTGAAGAAAGACCTGGCTAAAGGCTTGCTTCTCTCTCAGCGGCTTGGTTAAACTTGTGGAAATCAGTTACAGGTCTTGAAATTCAAGTGGAATACAGATGGTTAGCACACAATCCAACATCCCAGTTCTTTTCAAGTCTAATTGAAAGGACTTGTTTTTGACTAAATTATTTGGCATCCTTTTTCCTATTTACTAACAGGGCAGGATCATATAAATGCTCAGTTCCTATATTCTTCACTAAGCATCCCCTACTTGCTCGTACCAGAAACAAGACAGATCTTTAGGTCAGACAGATCTTTAACCTGGATCTGGCACGGCCACTCTTAGCCTTTGCTTTGAAACCTGCCTCTTTCACTTTGAGTCTTGACGTGATACACTGCAAGAAGCAACTGCCAGGGAAGCCAAAGGTAGGCTTGGTTCTCAGTGACAGATAGGAAGAGTTTAGTTCAGCTTTTCATCATTTTATATAATATTACAAGCCAGCAAATAAATGTGCATTGAAAGCTTTGAGAAGTCTGAAGGTCTGTGATGTGTTTACAAAATGTGCCCAGATGCACCCAGTGTCATCAACTCTACTGACACCAGGGCTAGAGGAAATGCAAACCTTTTTTCACCTGGCTCTCTCAAACAAGCAGCTGAATTCCTTTGCAGTTATTGCCTGAACACAAGCCTTTCCTTTAGTCATCAGATTTTCAGTGTTGGGGAAGACAATTCAAGGAAGCAAACTTGATTTCTTACTTGCTCTTGAAGGCTCTGAGCCAGTGCCTGCTGAAGTTCTTGTTCTTCCCTCTCTCTTTCCATATCGTACTGCTGCAGCCAGTCAACCTCCCCCTGGGAGCCTTCTGGAGTTTTGTTTTCCTTATTCTCATCAAAATCTTTAGTTATCTCGGTAAAATTACCAGGACCTGAAAGAATCAGAAAGTACAGTTATGCTTTCCTGGGTATTCTGTTTGTTACCAGCTAAATCCTCTTTAAACTAACCACAAACCTTGCAGCACAGTGACATCTATTGACAGGGAGAGCTCACCAGCCACAAGAAAACTTCCCACAGGTGTTGAATGGAAAAAAACCTCCAAATCACAGGCTTATACTTATTTTAACAGGTGTAAGATGAACCATTTGATTAATCCCTGAACCTGTTCTCTTCTTATCCTTTTACATTCACTCAGGAACAGCAACTTTAACTAGAGGAAGACGTCAAACACCACAACGTTCCTGCAGCCACGAAGCTGAGGCTTGAATTTCTCCAGAAGCAACCATGGATTATAAAAGTTTGCATTGCATATTATACCTTCGAGTACTACAGGCAAACCCATAATTAGAGCCAAATAATATGTAAGATGTAGGGAAGCACAAATCTCAAGCACTGTTTACAGTTGTTAACTTTTTGCTTGAGGTGAACAGCCTCAATCTTGTGAACACCATCTACAGCAAAAAGACTGTAACTCTTCAGTTTGCCTTTAAAGTGAACACTGGCAGAAGTATTTTACAAAACTGCTGGAATGAGCATTCATTCAACCACTGCACACATCTCCTGCTGTTGCGGGTCACTTTGATTCTCCCCTTTGCTTGCACCTGAGAAAGAGCCAGGACCTGCTCCAACAGCCCTCACGCAGCAACATGTGAAACTTTACAGTTTTGCCCTATTAAGACTTCAACATCTGCTTATTAGTTATTAGCACAGATTATACAAGGCAGTCTCAGTATCTGTGACCTGTTAAACACAAGATCACCAGAACCAGACATATAATCCATCAGTCTAATCCTCTTGAGATGAAAAACAAAACAGAAATTCGTACATGGCCTTCAAAAACTTCCAATGTAAGAATACTGTTATCTGAGGATCATATAGCAGAAAAGACATCTGCCTTATCTAAACCAGCCTTTTTTGAAAGCACCACAAACTATTCAGCATTTACAAGAAAAAATTATTACTAGCAGTAACAAGAAATGGACCATGCCAAAGCCATCATGTTTAGAAGCATCTTGTCTGATATAGAAATGCATCTTTTTAAATTAAATTTCCTTTAAATAGAACACAGGTTTGTGAACTCGTGGCATGTTATATTCAGCTGCCGTAACTGGCAACTCAACATACACAGATGCAGATCCCATCTGAATGCCAAACCGTAGGCTTTGAGCAATACTTGGGGGTTTTTGGTGATACACAGTCAAATACAGAAAGCTGAATACAATATTGAGTGTTTAACTACATTCTTGATCAGAAAATACAGAAATGTTGATTATACATGTACTTTTTGCTCAAGGGTCAAAACAGAGCCTTCAAATAATTATGTTAGAGCTTCCAAAGAAAACCTGGAGAGAGATCCATTTGTGTGGCCACGCTCCCACAGCTCTCTTTCACGTAACTATAAGCAACATTAGTGTATACAAAGCAGGGCACAAACACGGCTGCCCACAGGCTTTATTTTCTCACACTCTGCCTTCCAACATGGAAGCTGTCAAGAGTTGTCCATAGAAACAAAATTTGATTTCTGGTAACGGAGTGAAGGGTTTTGTTGTTAATATTCAACAAGTTTTAGCCAACTAAAGGAAGACACTCAGTTTCCCCACACTGAGATCAAACAGGCTCCGTCTTCTATTTATCTGTAGTTTTGGGTCAGAGGCCGTAATTCACACGCGGAGTCTCTTATGCTCAAGGGTTCTATTCTCACAAAGTATTATAAAAAATTACAGAGATAGAGCAAAATTCATTAATAACTAGTGACAATATAACTGTGTTTATTTATGAAAGTGTTTTCTAGTCTTTCGCACCCCAGACATCACTCTTGCACACCAGCAATATGAGCACTGCTGCCCAGCCTGCAACAGCTTAGAGAAATGAAATGTCCTTTCGATTATGGAAGATTAAGTTCCAGGCACTGCCAAATCTTAGTAAATGTAATCATCTGGTACGGGAAACAGCAGAAGCATAAGCATGCGTTAATTGGGAGAGAAAAGAAATGGAAATTAACTCTGAAGATGACCTTACTTTTACCAGAGAGGTGACAGACATTCAAGAATTTGAATTTCACAGTCCAATGAATTAAATGCTTGATATACAGGGAAGTTGTAAGAGAACTCTGAGGAAGCCAGGCAGTTTCAGCAATGTATTTGCACACAGATTCTGGCACCACACATTACTAACCTGCTGCTGTCAGCAACCCACTTTAGCTTGCTATACGCTACAGTCCAATTAAGATGGTTACTTTGCCTTACCTGAGTCTAATGCTGCTTTGGGTTTCTCCATCTCCATAGATTCCAGGTTTTCTGGCAATTCCTGAATTTCATCATCTCCAAAACCAGTGTCTGGGCTGCTTGTGGGCTTATCTTCATCATGACTCAGAGACAGAGAAGCTTCCCTTTTGCTAATCTCCAAGACAGCTGCTAGCAGCTCATCTTCGCTCATCCCATCAAAACCAGCATTACCCAGTTCAGGTTTATCACCCTCCATTTTACTTCTTTTTGAACCCTGGAGATGAATGGAGATATGATTAAGTGCTTGAATAAACAGGTATATTATATCAGCTTTACATTTCTGTGGCAAATTTTTTTCATTTATTTTATTAACCTCAGGGAGTAGGAGCTTGGCTCTGTCAACATTAAACAGACATATGAGACTCAACGGAGACAGAACCTTTGTAGCTACTTTCACTCCAAGGGATAGTATTTAAATATAAACTTCAACCAGTTTTTACAGGCCCTGTGGATTAACATACACAAGATAACTCTTCGCTTCTCCTTCCTTTCCTCAACACTTGTATTCCACCTTTAGGTTCTGCTGAATCCCCAAGCCTCTGGCAAGCCAGCGCTAAAATGCTGAGGGCACAGATAGCAAAATTGCAAGCTTATTAACAAAGCAAGATGAAGTGGCAACATTAGAGTAATTAAACTTGAACACAGGGATGGAAGAATAGGAACTGAAATCAGGCTAGTTCGAAGAGCAATGAAAGCTACGTTTAGTGCTGCAGAGTACCCAGACAAATCTTCTGAGGGGGATGCAAGTCTGCAATCAAGTAAGAAAATAGTTAACCCGGGAAAGGGGAGATTATTCTTTCCTAAAAAAAAAAAAGAATTACATTATATTGGAAGAAAGGAAAACCACTTTAGCCATAATCTGAATTCTTCCCTTTTAAATTATTTTCTTAACTGATGTTCATTAACTCCTAAGCCATACTGCTTTGCAATTAATATAGCAATTTCAATAATTTTGATATTAACTGTTAATTGGGAGGTTAACCTCCATGTGTATATATATATATTCACACTACTTACCATATGCTTACTTTCCCCCCCACCATTACATTAAAAATGGGAGAAAATAGTTTCTATTAGAATGTGCTTATCCAGATCTTATTCCAAACTACATTTACATGGGTCTCAACTTCATTAAAATGAACAAGGACACATTTTTACTGCCTCTTTTTACTTAAATACAACAAGCATTTGATGAGTGAGACTAATTTTACATAGCCAACATTTTGTATTAAAACTGGCCTATCACACAAGATTAGCAAATGAATTAGCCAACTAAATTGCTTGTTTCTAGACATCATGCCTTCCAAGAATTAGAACTGACAAATTTAAACCTCTCTCCTCACATTTACTCATGCGCTGAATAGGAAAGCCGAGTACCTGCTGTTAAAGCATTCTGATTTCTTTCTCTGCACCTGTAGGCTACTAATGTCAAAACTGGTTTAGCTCTTCAGCGAACTCTAGTTCCAGGTACTTTGCCAACAACTACCACTAATTCAGTGCCTGGACTTTAAAGACTTGGCAGCGTCTGTGCATTATTTGAATACAACTTTCCTATTAGAAATTATTTGCATAGATTTTAAGTAGCTTAGGCTCTAAGATAGGCTACTTTAAATAAGTGTTTTTAGAAAGTACTTCAAATACTACTTCATCTGCAGAGGCAGAAATCACAGTTCTGCCCACTTTAGCTGCGTTAACTGCTCTTTGCCTCTAGAACCCAGAATGAAATACACTCGCTGTTCCAGCTGCTCTCCCACACAGCAGAACCGTTTTGCCAGTGGTGCCTCGCAGGGGACACATCGGCCACACAAAGTGACTGCCAAGCCCCAGATGCAACCCCATCCACAGCTGCCACGAGAAGCATCCCACGGGAAACGGTGCAGCAGCAGTAACACCACTTTCAAGGACTAGGACCAGGTCCTCCCAGGATAATCCAGAGAAGGACAGAGGATTTGGTTAATGGTAACAGATGGCTGGTCAGGCCTGTGGTTGAGGAATGGCCAATGTGCACAGCCACAAAGAATAAAGCTATTTATGTGGGATCATCACCACTGCTGTTTCTTTCCCACAACAGGCTGGAAAGCCTATAATTAATTTGCTATTCAAATGAATAGGGTTTATTCCCACAATTTCTGCACTTATACAGCTTGTGTGATAGACTACCTATACTTCCTCACAAACAAAATTCAAGGAACAAACATTCAGAACCATTTGGAATACTTTTTCTAAGAGGGACTTCAAAGACAAGCTAGGTTTTCCTTCCCCCACCCCATCCAGCTATGGATGTCCCAAGCAGAAGAGCAGTTACCTACCCTATCACCAAGACCTGTAGCAAAGGGTTATCTGCTTTCTCCTTAAAGCAATCCATTCCATTCCTACACATCCTGAGCATCAGGAAGCTTTCACTAATATCTAATCTAGAAATTAACATCTGCAATTCAGTCTATTACTTTTTTTTTTTTTTTAAATCCACCAGGAGCATGGAAGAAAAGACAAGTGTTTCCATTAATTTCTTTCCCTTCTTTAAGGCAAAATTCCTGCTTACGTCTCCTTAAACTAACAACCCAAGTTCACTTCCCTGCTCTTTCCCCCTAATTTTTTCTTTTCTAGAGCTCTGATCATTCACGTTTCTCTCCACTGGCCCCTTTCCAATTAATCTATAACTGTTCTGGAGGCCAGAGCCCAAAGCTAGATGCAGAATTGTAGCTAAAGCTCAAAGACGATGAAAAAGAGATGGGATTACTTCATGCAACCTGCAGGCTATGTCTCTGTCTGTACACTTGAGTTTTCAACCAGCCTGACCTTGTCATCGACTGCCACTGTTTGGCTTTCTGAAGGTCCCCTGCTTTCCCAACTGTTCCCATCCCACATTTACAGTTGTTAGTTCTGCTAAGATTAGCATCTTTAGTCTATTCCTACTGAGCAACCCCTCCTGGTTTTGGGCAATTTCTCATAAGATCATTCTTAACAACATTAAAAATCAATCTATAGTTCTGAGCTTCAATACACTTGCAGCCCTTCCCAGCTCTGGCTCTTCTGAAAATTTAATACTCATTATCTCATTTTTTAAATACTGATTGGATTACGATCCTCCTTCAGTTTGATCTTCCCATCAGATCAGAAACTAGATAGATACCTCTTGTTATTTAGCAGGTTTACGCCTGTCCTTTCATGCCACAATCAAGACCACAAGTCTCTGCTTGATTGAAATAACCCCCTGAATGTTGTCAAAAACTTTAGAGAAGCAGAGATGCAGGACATTGGTCCTAAGCATGAGGCCTGCAATACTCTAACAGAAGAAAGTGTTAGTGCGAGATAATCCTCTAAGCTTCTTGCTTTCTCTTCTGAGTCATTATTCTTCCCCAGACAACTCATCTGCCTGCTAATACACTGCCCTGATTGAGGCAAAAAAAAATAATCTTAGCAACATTAATACTAGTCACAATGAAGAGCTCAAAACCAATTTGAAGTTAAGAGGGCCTTTACATCAACAAGCCTGATCTACCCACATTTCTACATGCCCACCTCCATAGAATGGCTTTTAGAAATGGATGATATCAAAGGCCCCACTTGAAGGGCAACACGGATTGGATTTGTACAAAGTTCTCTCAACTGAGTATTTTGCCTAGCCCAGCTTGTACTGGATCTGATTTAATCAAGGACTTTACTACATAATTTTGTTATCGATAGCCCATTATATTTCAGCCTGGAACGTTACTGCTGAAAGTTAGCCAAAGGACTGAGAGAACCGCTAAGCAGCTGGTACACATAACCCGAAAACTCCAGTGCAGTTGCCACGTAATTACCTCGGTTCCCAGTGAGAACCCAAGACAAGTGTACAGAGAAGTCAATTAGCAAAGCATTCCCTTCCAGCATTGCAGTGCTAATTAGAAGAAAAAAACCCAACTATCTTACATCAATTTTACTCACAGTCTATGATAAGAAAAGCACAGGCCAGACATGAGCACATATAGGATCTACGTATATGAAAGTCTGTGTTTTTTCCCCCTTACCTTTTCTGGCTCCTCCTGCAGTTGCTGCTGCTCTCTGCTCTGTACGTTACACAGCCTTTGGCTATGGGCAACAGAGCGCTTCAGTGGCTCATCATCGCTGTCTGAATCTACATAGAGCGACGCAGAGCTCTTTGACTTGAAAGTGTATTTTCTGCAAATTAAAAAACCCAGCTGTAAAACTTTATAGCACTGCACAAATCTGTTTTGAAGTAACTATTAAAGAAGTGATATGCCCAGCTTTCATGCTGTCACCCAGTACAATTTGGAGAACAAACTGCAACGACTGACAATGAAAATTAATTAGCACAGCTGGCAGGGCTTTCAGAAAATGTCTATTTTACTAGGTTAACTGCCATATCTACTACAAGCCTGACACTTGCAACTACAAATGCAAGTTAGTTTAAGATAGCTGGCACTGACAAACCTGTACAAACTAAATCCAGTTCTCATTCTGATGCTCACCCTTCTGTCTGAAAAAAGTTATCTTATTTACCTACAAGTCCCCAACAGTTCTCAAAAGGAATACTAAGGTAACCATGTCAACTAAGCAATTTGTACCACTGATATTAATTTCAGCTAGCATGTAACACCAATAAAACTCAGATATGAAAGAAGACAGTAACTGAAATAATTTACTACAATAGGAAAAGCAGAAAGAAGACAAATAGAAAAAGCGGAAAATCAAAGAAGAATAATTAGGAAACTTCAAAAAGCCTTAAAAATTATCCCATGAAACCCCAGGCCATGGGCATTTCAGAGCTATAACTCACCTACAAGGTGTGGAAGTGCTTATAGTACAGGAATTCACCATTTGGGAGGCTTTCAATGGACGGGAGCTATTAAAAAAGCAAAGTATTTATTGCAGCAGTTACGGTCTTCAGGAAATAAGTGTTTACTTGTCTGCTATGCATGCAAATCCATGACCAAAGAAACAAGTAGAATACCATTTGGTACTTGCTAATTGCTTAGATTTAGAGTAGTAACTCCATCATGCTATAAATATACAACAGTTGTTCAAAACCATATATAATCCTCTAAACTTGATTCACTTCTTAGTGATGCACCCTTAGGGACAAGCTCACAAATTAAAGGCTTTGGACTCCCATGTCAAGCCAACTCATGCCTTTACTTTTTATTCCCACCAACATTTGAGTTCCTGCTCCCAAACCACAGTCTCCTGCTGCTGTCTGGATCAGCCGGTTTTCTGGCATATCCCACATCTCCATTTTTCCTCCCTTACCTAGATTCTTTTAAACAAACTTCCTGCTTCATTTAATCCTTTCATGGGTTCCTCGAAGTCCACCATTATCACTACACATCTCTCCACCAGATGGCTGTCAACACAGAATTTTTTTCTAATCTTCCCCCTCAAACCAGGGCTGCTTCTGTCCAGCCTACTTACCCTTACACTCTCTGGTCAATAAGAATGGTTTTACTAACTAAAAAAAAAAAGGCCATTGGAAAGTGATTTCAGATATATTTTCCAGTATCTCTGCTCTGGTTAACAAGGTGTTCGTTGTGTTTAGGATTTCTGTTGTTAAAGCAAACGCCTGGGAAAATCCACGTAGATCTCCAATGCCACTGAATGTTTGGACACGGGAAGACATGCCACACTGCAGAATACACGCACCAGATGTGTCCTAACTCACTACTGCTGCTGTGGTTATGTCACTAAGCAGGGACCACAAGAGACCCGAGGGTTTTTTGTTCCTTGTCACATAGGAAGTCTGTGGCAGAACAACTGGTACATTTAATCTCTGTGTCTCAAGACAGACTGCTGGACAGAAATAACTGTCACAGGGAAAAGGACAGAGTATGTTCAGCACATGAAGTGCTCAGATACTACAGCAGTCCAGGAAAGAGAATGGGAAGTGAAGGATGGCACAGGAGGTACAAGCAGAAATTAGCAGAAAAAGGTAGGATGTTCTGTATCCTGAGCAGTTGTGTGCTGTGAAGGGATAAATAATCTAGATTGCTTTAGACCAAGGAGCACAAATTTTAGGAATTACTAATAGAAGTGTTCTTAAAAAGAACAGAAAGTTATTTTCAAGGACAATGTAGAATATTATCTTACCAAATATTCCCTATATAAGGCCCCACTAACTCTTCCTACAGCTTCTTGCCATGCTTCCTTTCCATACATGTTCTCACAATGGTGTCATTACAAACTAGCAGCACCCACCTGAAGCTGTGTAATTTTAATGTTTCCTTGCCCAGACATCTTCTGGAGGAGATGTGACAACTGCTGGCCTTGTGCCACATGTTTCATAACACAGCACAGATCATACAGTCATAGAATGGTTAGAGTTGGAAGGGACCTTAAAGATCATTGAGTTCCAACCCCCCTGCCATGGGCAGGGACACCTCCCACTAGACCAGGCTGCTCAAAGCCCCATCCAGCCTGGCCTTACACACTTCCAGGGATGAGACATCCACAACTTCTCTGGGCAACCTCTTCCAGTGCCTCACAAGGCAGTCACAAGTCACACACTTACATTGCAGAGTGGACGCTCCATCCCAGTGTCAGTGGCAGCCTCGTGCTTTCCGTACAGTGGGAAAGCAGGGTTAGGTATCTTGGAATAACCACCTGCTGCCCAACTTTATGATTGAGAGACAATGCTACATTGAAGCTGTATCGTTTCAGATGAAGAATTAGGACCCTGAGAGATACAAGAGAAGGACAAATGTTTATCTCAGAACAGAAGTGAGAGAAAACCAATTCAAAATCCAAGTAGCCCCGTTTACAAAATTCATTCACTTGACTCTAAAACAGATTATTACTTCAGGGTGGTAGGGAAACACTACCCATCTCTTATCTGGCAGAGGTAATTACTCTCCTGACCATCACTCAACTTTGTGCAAGGTGCGGAGTGCAGACTGCTGACTCAAGAGGCTTCTGCTTTGACCTGCATCACCTTGATCTTCAGTCAAGCAGAAGCAAGCAGCTCTTACCAAACTCATTATTTCCACAATGCAGTGAGAGACAGGGAACAATCACAATTGAACCATTGAAATACTATCACCATAGTATATTAATCCCAGATACTCAAAACTGTGACGGAGGGACCACAGGGGTGTCCAAAACTGAGGAGAAACTGTGTCCAGTGCAAGAAATGTACTTGGTTTATTTGTCATGATATCTTTCTCTTTGAAAGAGCTTTTGATCACAACAGCATTAATAGTGTTATTAGTACTGACCCTGAAAAAGCCTCCTTACACTGAATCTTCTCCCTTACTCTGCGCTTTGTACTGTCTTATTGCAGCTGTATCATAATTTATGTTGTGCTAAAATTCAAAACTTCTGATAAGGGTTTTGCAGTGCTGGCATAAATACACTATTTAAGCAGAAGGTCAGCTAACTATGACTACACTTGGGACAAGGACATAGACCAGACAAAGTCATCCAACAATCTCCTTTAGCTTTACATCCCGTAAGAAAGCGACCCCTATCTCCAAGCACTTCCACTCTAAATAATGAGCTAAATCCAGCCATGAGGTCAGAAACTACTGAGCATGCTATTAACCCTCAAAGTGCCACACTTACCGAGAGCAAGAACTGGTATCAGCATGGGAAGAATTAGCAATCAAAGCAAATCCCCCCCATACACCTTCTGGCACTAATGCCTCCAACTCAGTCCTGCCCATCAGGTCAGCTGAGCACAAAATAATAATATTCCGGAATATATTTATTGTTTCTGCTTCCCTTGCATCCCAGAAACACCAAGAAAAGGGAAAATCTCAGGCCTCCATGTGTAGTGATAGGAAAGAAGTGTTGCAGAGGGTACCCAGGATAGTTTCTTTAGAGGGAAATGGAAGAACAGCATAAAGACCACTGTCTCCAGGTGCATCTTCCTCACACACTGACCACCAAACCTGCTGTCCTACCTACTTCCCCAGCTTCACTCTTCAAGTGAAATTTGCTTGTATTTTTGTAACATGGGCTCCCAGGAAAGAGAGGAAAGGAGCCAACATTTACCTGGGAAGCCTGTTGAACTTGTGTGTGACAACAGCAGACTTTCCATTGCACTTCTCACAGGAATACTCAATCTCCTCTGCCTGTTTCAGAGAGCAGAAAAATGACCAGTGGAACAGAAGACACAACAAACAGATCTCAAAAGAAAGCACATCACTTTTGGCTGTCATGGAAGCTCTTCAAAACAGCAGTTACACTTGAAATTATAATCACCTTCAACATAACCTATAAGAAGGCATCTGCTAAGAGGACACCCAGCACAGCTTACAGATTTGGCAACATATTTGCTAATACAGTTGGAACTTCTACTGCAAATCTACTGCAGACCAGTGAATCAGCTGCAGTTCAGATAAATTAGCTTCCAAAGAGAAGGGACAATCTCACAAGGCTTACAGAATCACAGAATAAGAGAATGATATGGGGTAGGAAGGGACCTCTGGATATCATCTAGTCCAACCTCCCATGCCAAAGCAGATCCTCCTAGAGCAGGTTGCACAGGAACTTGTCCAGGCAGGTTTTGAATGTCTCCAGAGATGGAGACTCCACCACCTCTCTGGGCAGTCTGTTCCAGTGCTCTGCCACCCTCAAAGTGAAGAAGTTCCTCCTCATGTTCAGATGGAACTTCTTATGTACATGTTTGCGCCCATTTCCTCTTGTCCTCTCACTGGACACTACTGAAAATGATTGTCCCCTTCCTCTTGACACCTACCCTTAAAGTTTTTTATAGGTGTTGATCAGATCCCCCCTCTGCCTTCTCTTCTCCAGACTAAAAAGACCCAAGTCCCTCAGCCTTTCCTCATATGAGAGATGATCCAGGCCCCTCATCATCTTAGTGGTCCTCTGCTATAACCCTCTCCAGCAGTTCCTTCTTGTCCTTCTTGAACTGGAGAACCCAGAACTGTACACAGTACTCCAGATGGGGCCTCACCACACAGAGCAGAGGGGCAGGTTAACCTCCCTTGACCTGCTGGTCACACTCTTCCTGATGCACCCCAGGAATGCCATTGGCCTTCTTGGCCACATTGCTGGCTCATGGTCATCCTGTTGTCCACCAGGACTCCCAGGTCTTTCTCCTCAGAGCTGCTCTCTAGCACATCAGCCCCTAACCTGTCCTGGTGCAGGGGGTTATTCCTCCCCAGGTGCAGGACCCTACACTTGCCCTTGTTGAATTTCATCAGGTTCCTCTCTGCCCAACTCTCTAGCCTGTCCAGGTCCTGCATTGTGGCAGCACAGCCCTCTGGTGCATCAGACGCCCCTCCCAGTTTTGTTTCATCAGGAAACTCGCTTCCATCCCTTCATCCAGGTCACTGATGAAAATATTGAAGGGGGCTGGACCCAGTACTAACCCCTGGGGAACACCACTTGTTACAGACCTCCAGTTAGATTCTGTGCCACTGATCACGACCCTCTGAGCTCTGTCTTTCGGCCAGTTTTCAATCCATCTCACTGTCAATTCATCTAATCCACATTTCATGAGCTCACCTATGAGGATGCTGTGGGAGACTGTTACAGTTTTCTCTTCCACAGACAGTTGGGTTTTCTCCAATAATAACCTTTGGTGGAACGTACCTTGCTACTAAGTTTTTTTTCTCTCTTTTGTTCAAAATCTCAACTTTATTCTTGAAAAGTCACCCCCATCTGAACTTTTCAGGCATGCACCACAGACAACTTCTGAACTGACAGCAAAGGGGGAAGCACCACTGTGCTGAAATTACATGACTTAGCCACCAAACATTTCTACCGTCCTTTTCCTTAAGCGAGGCCAAACTACACCACTATAATTTTAAGACCTTTTTTTTTTTTAAATCATAAGACGTCCATCAGCTTTTAGAAGAGTCTGTCAATTATTCTATCTGTTGGAACCACTATCTGTAAATGGAAAAAAAACCCACACCTGTCCCAACATGTGACAAAACACATGAGGTGTAAGGCTCATTTTCAGCTTTCAGAAACCTCCCTTTGAAGCTCTACTTACAAGATGAGAGTCCACATGTTACAACTATTTTTTTCATTATTATATCTGCATGACGTTTTTCCTCCAAGCTAATTTAGGCCAGCACAAACTGCTGAAGCACCCCAGCCCAGTAGTGGAAGCAGCAATTCCCAAGTGATTATCTCAACCTGACAGCCTCCCTTCTCTCCTTTGAATTTGTTTACTCCTTGGCTCTTCCACCACAAAATGGGGAAGTTCATCTATTTCACAGCAGTATCATATAAATCAGTTAATTTCTCCACAGCATTTTGCAACAAAAATTCCTGTATACTATTAACGTACAAGCCTCAAAAATGCGCCAGGTTAATTATTTCATGTGACTGCAATCACTGTCACAGAAATTAATAACTGGCTATGCAACAACAATTTCCATGTGGTACATAACCTACACATACTCCACAGTGAATAAAAACAACCCCAAAAACCATGTACCCGGAAGAAGAGGTCAAGGGAATCTTGGATCGATCGAGAAGGAAGCAATTTCTTTCTTCGAGGAAGGTCGATGGAGAGGTCATTAAACTGTTCTCGTTTGGTGACTGTTTCACCACACCTAAGAGAGAAACACACTTATGTTAATCTTGATGAAAAACATTTTGAAATGAATGACAACTTACATTTTTTAGGCTAAAGTAACCAACTTCCCAGTAAATATAAACCTCAACCTATTTTTACTCCTCCAAATGAAATGGTTTGATGCTTATGAAAATGTTGAATTTTGGGGTTTCATTCTGATGCTTTAGAAGTTGAAAGAAACATTTGTGTAAGGGTAAGAATAAAACCTCACGGACTGCTTTGGAGAGGCAAGTGATCAGGTACACAAGAAGTCAAACTGACTGCTATGTAGCTGAACAAACCTTCTTCACTCAGCCTTCTTAGAAGAAAACGAGTCCAGCCCAGAGGGAAAGCATAGAAATAGTTTCACACTGCTTTTAGAAATTTGTCTTCAACAATTATTAACTGTATGCAATTTACTTTTTACTATTTTAGGGAACTAATGCAGTGAGTACACACAAAGTAATTCTCCCGAATACGTGTGTTTGTGAATACTGCAGAATGCAAGCATCCCCTATGGGAATCTGCTGTTCAGGTCACATACAACCAATGGTCAGACAAACCTACTGGTTTACATCTTTTCTGCAATAACCTAGAGAGACAGAAGAAAATGCCATTTCCTGGAAACCCTTAGGGAAAAAAAAAAAAAAAAAAAAGAAATCGATTAAAACATGGCTTCTGCCCCCCCTTTTTTTTATTTAAGAAGGAAATATTAATTGGCTGAAACCGTTTTCTTTATGTTCTCACAAACTGGTACACAAAAACCACAGAGGCTTTCTACTGTGTACGTAATGCAGAACTGTACAGTATGAGACTGTTTAAAGAAGGCTTGTAGCAGGTGACAGCATGGTGTGAGTTTTACAGCATTTCTAGACCACATAATATATCCTAAATAACTGGCCTTGGAAAAAAAAAAAAAGTTCTTAGTTCTAGTTACAGCCTGCAGATGAAGTCATGTAAGATGGAAACACTTCCCAGCCTTTTAAGTTAAGTGTGAGAAATGCTCTCAAACATACTTACATTTTACAAATGATAGAATGCTGAACCTCAAACTCTAAGTTACTGATAACTGGACACGTATAAACTTTGGTGGCTGAGAGGTCATCAGAAGCCCGTCCAGGTGAGTTGTCCTCATTAGGGACTGGCTCGCTCTTCCAAGTTTTGTTTAGCTTTTCCATGTCTTCCTTCAGCTGATCCAGACACTGGCTCAAGAACTCATGTGCATCCTAGAAAGCAGGTAAACTCATCAAAGGGATTTCACACAATTTAATTCAGTATCTTTCTCAAATACATACCAACTGGGGAAATGATATTGCAGTTCTCTGCATTCATCATTACTAAAGCAGTTATGTTCTAACAGCAGGCAATTGCTGTCATTCAATCAAAAGCTCAAGTCACCATCAAACGGAGCTGAAGTTTGACAGGATTCCATACAGTCCAAACACTGAACAAATTACACATAGACGTTTCTAGACAATACAGTACTTACGTTCTGCATGTACCCAGAAAATCTCTCTGCAGTAGCTGAAATAGCACTTTTCACCTTCTTGAGCAGCTCTTTCTTAACCTCGGGGCTGCAGACGTCCTTTTTAGCAAGAAGATGGGCAAAACGTCTGCAGAAGTCAATGCAACGAAAAACTGATTGGCTTTCCAGGACTTTAGAGAAACAAATACCTCATTTTAAGAGTCTCTAAAAGCTTTTCTCCTGTGAAAAGTGGCTTAGGGACTCTGTATGAATACATCTCATGTATAATTAACCTTTTCCATTTCAAGTATTTTGAAATCTCATTTGAAGCCATCAGTGTAACAGGACTCAAACAAAAAAAATCCACTATCTATTAAGGTAAAGAGCCTTATAAAGTTTTATGAACTTATTTCAGCTCTATCTGAAAAAAACCCACCTAAATGGCTTTTATAAACTTTTGTACTGAGAGAAGGTAAATCACATGGCACCAAAACAAGCAACACAAAATCATCAGGTTCCACTTGTGCGGTCAGACTGGTTTCTTTCTGATTATTATTATTATTATTAAATCTCTGCTCAGTTTCAAGCCTTACTTCTTTTGGTAGTAAAACTTTACAACAGAGTAGAAAAAGCAGTAAGGGGAGGAGTTCCTTGGTTCAAGCTACATACAGTGTTATTGGCAACTTTGCTAACACTGTTGCAATAGACTTTACCTGTAACTCCTAGTTACTGTGATTTAGTTGTTTTACAAATGCTTTAGAATTTCACAGGAAATACACACCAAATATAATCCAAGCACAATCATAATATACACATGGGAAGGTGATGGGAAAATACCATGTCCCATGACATGCACAAAAACCGAGACTGGCAGAAAAGACCTGTGCAATCCTCCCCCACCCCAAATCAACAACGAACACTCAGTTACCCAAAGGCTCTGATCGCTTTACTGCAGCTCAACAAGTTTCTGCTGTTCTGCTGTGCAATGGTACCAGCGCGTGTTCTCCTAGCCCTCTACCACTACTCAGTGAAGCATGGTAGGAAACATCCCTTTCTTACCACAGAGCAGTTGACAGGCAATCGCCTTTCAACCAGAAGAACATTCATTGTACTGAGTATCAACTCTGACTTACGCTTGAGCACAAGAGAACACCCTGCCCTCCAACAGAAGTCCTACATCATGAGCTCTACCCACAGATTACCATTAGGTATATGGGGCACAAGCTTCAGAGGTGTTTCTACAAAAATTAGGGAAAGGATATTCAAAGAGGCATGTGGAACAACCTCTGATCCCGTATAGCATAGGAAAAGCTTAAGAGACACAGCAAAAATAGAAAATTACTCCAGAAGACATAGAACACTAAAATGGAAACAGAAATTGTTCTAATAATCCTAAATCTTGTTTAGTAAGAGAAAAGAAACGAGGTACACAAGGGCATATATAATAAGAATCCCAAACGGCAGAGATTGTGGTACATAGTGCTAACAGCAGCCTGTCTTTCCGATAGACATACAATTGAATTTGAATATAGAGTAATTCAAAATTCCAAAGAGAAAAGAGTGTTTTACATATTACAGAAACCTGTGGAGTTTCTTGATGTGAGAGTTCAGCTGAATTTAGAAGAAGTATGCAAAACCCAAACAGTCTCCACAGCTGGCAGACAAAATTTATCTAAAAAGGCACAAGCCCTCAAAGATCAGGTGAAGTTAACGACCAGCTTAAACCCAAGCTGGCAATGTTCTAAAAAGCAGTTATTCTGCAACAATTTATTCCGCAGTTTCTTGCGTTTTCTTCTGAAACATTTCACTCTGCCACTAAAAATACAGTAGAAGATACAAAAGACTGCCTGTAACTCAACATTGCAGTTTTTAAGAGCCTACTTCCTACTTCTAAAGTAAAACTCCAAAATACAGAGTGTTCTAGGATTTATTTTAATATCTACACACACAACCTACCCTCTCCAAAGTTGTTTCACTCTTACAAAACTAGTTTTTCAGTAGTGAAAGAGAAAATATCCTTCCCAGAAAACAAGTTTTACCTGATAAGTGCATTGAGTGGAATTTTTTTCCATGGGATACCCTGCTTGAGCAAATCATTAGCAAAAGACTGAATTGAAAACAAGGACTGGAGAATGGCATTCATATAGCAGGTGTTTCCGAGGTTTGAAAATCTGAAAAAAAAAGAAAATGGAATGTGAATGTGCAAACACGCCAGGGTTAAACACACCACACTACTACTACATATGATGTTCACCCCAGCCACTCCTCACAAAGTTTCTTATCTGAGCATCTTCTCGCCTTTCGGACTAAACTGAAAACTCAGGGGAGGCAGCATTTGAAAAGAAAGCACCCATGAGTTTCTACCATCAAAACTTTTTAAGAAAAAAAAAGGTGTGCATATATGCATGATAGAGAAATTAATCAAGAATGTGTAGGAAAGGAACATTAATTACCTCAAATTATTGTATCTCTAAAATTCTAAGGAAGTAAATTTAAGAACACATGTTTTCCAAACTTGGAAAAGCATTCCCTGCCTTAGTGCTCATTATTTTCAGGATTTTTTTTTTCATTAACTATAACAAGAATGCGCACATTCTGATGATCAAAGTGTGCATGCTAGATGAAAAAAAGTTAAATTTACCCTTGTAATTGCTGCTGCGGATGAGAGGAAAGGGGCACTCGGGGTTTATTCCACCCTGTGTAATCTTGATTAGATCTCATTTTTTTAACAGAAAGAGGGGCAGGCTGAGAAAGAAATCCCAGGCTTCTTTTGGCTGAAGGAGTCTGGCTGGACACCGTAGATCTAAAAGCACAAAAGATTAAGAAGTGTAAGATTTCTAATGCTCTTCCTTAAATCGCTCTATGTCCGTGACATGGAATTGTACCACTGTAGGTTGAAGTATGCAAGATAACTGGCACATGTAGTAATGAAAAAGAGGCGAGATAGAGAACCTCTTTCCAGAGCACTTAAATACTTCACAAGGTTAAGTTTCCTTACATCCACAGTTGTGCATGTAGTGTAACCACGACTTTTGTCTTTAAGATATTTCACAATGCCCCCCACTGTATGACGAGAGGAAGAACGGTTGTGTAGCATGAGATCACCACCCCTGAGATATGCTTAAAATTCACATTTCAACTAGAGTTCTCGTTTTCAGCTTCTTGTTCTTGTAACTTAGTCTCTCTGGACCTCAGTCCCCCATGTGTAAAGCACAGACAATTGCTGCTTTTCTTCCTTGATCTTGCACCTTATCTATCTTGCGCAGAGACCGACAGTTTGGTTGCACAGTGTCTAACACAGAAGAATCCCAACCGCAGCAGGATTCAATATTACTAAAATACTGTTATTAAAATATAGAGTTTCGTGCCATTTATCTACTTTAGAAAAATGAAGCAAGGATTCATTCTAAAGTTCCAGCTTTTATACAGAATTTGAACCATCTAGAGTTTATATATCTGGATCAGTCATTCACAATGACCATAATGGACTTCAGTGATTTTAGGAAGTCTATCTACTGTAAGCAGTAACTGGAGTTTGTAGATATAACTATAGGAATTATTGCCACCCTAAATACCTACACTACTCCGGGGCGGGATATATTTATCTACACATTTTATGCATATAAGCTATATACCAGGTGATAAACACACAGGAAACTGAAGATCCTAATTCCTGGGAAAGAACTGTCATTTGCAGTTCATACCAGTGAATCAGTCCTACCTGTCCAGGGTGGAACTGCCAGTGGAGTACTCTTTTGATGAAGACCGACTACCATAAAAGGATGATGACTGCAGTGGTAAAATACCTTAAAAAACAGATAGAGGTGGGTCATTTTGTTCCAGGTAACTCAGCTATTTATACAAGTATTCAAATATTTATACAATATACAACTTGCTTAAAAGTACTAAATATTACTAAAATACTAAAAAGTCAAAAGGTTTAAAACCCCTCAAATATTGTTTTCCAGAATTGGTTGGGAAAGCACTAACACACACAATAAGAAGTATTAATGCAAATGTTAATCATATGTAAGTAAACACATGCTGGAGTTTTAATTGACTTTAATACCATAAAATCTCCATCAAATCCAAGTTGTGATATGAAACATTAAAAAATTATTGAATTGTCTTAACTATCTGAAAGCTAAGAAATATCCACCTTTTGTTCAAACATACACATAACAGAAAACTCACTAATGATTTCCAATACAGTGCTCTCAAAATTGAAGGTAAATATGCAGAAGGAAGAACAGTTTCTCTTCCCGCTCTGAATTCCACAGTAAATTACTATAGGCATGAGGCAAAATATGACTGTTTCATTGTTCTGATATCACTGTGTTAGATCCTGAGAATCTTAATGCCTCAGATGGTGCCACATAAAAAAAAAGGTGCTCTCAAGCGTCAAAGAAACACCTATTACGGTGAATCACAGCGTGTTTCAGTTTGGATAATGAATAAACATTTCCTTCTATCCCAACTTGAATTGGTTTCAGCCATGCAGCTTTCAAAAACGCAGATATAAGAAAATTCACGATACGGTTACCCAAACTTGCAGATATAGGCTCACAGATTCTAATTTTGACTCTGAAGAGCAAATCAGATTTAGATCAGATATTAGGAAGAAATTCTTTCCTGTGAGGGTGGTGAGACGCTGGAACAGGTTGCCCAGAGAAGTTGTGGATGCCCCATCCCTGGAGGTGTTCAAGGCCAGGTTGGATGGGGATTGGAGCAGACTGCTGTAGTGGGAGGTGTCTCTGCCCATGGCAGGGGGGTTGGAACTCAATGATCTTCAAGGTCCCTTCCAACTCTAACCATTCTATGATTCATTCAGAGATAAACATTCACATTACTAACTCCTCCAGCCACGTTTGTGCCATCAGAGCTGCACTAAAGGAAGGATGCATCCAGCAACATTCCCCATAAAAAACAGATCTTGAGTACATTCTCTTTTATGGGGGAAGAGGTTCAGTATTTACGAGTGAAACTGAGGAAGGGTGCTGCTTACTAGCTTATGTACACACTAGCAATATTTCTATATTGTCCATAAAAACCTTGTCACACACCAGTCTCCAACAGAACTTTGGTACAAACAGAACAAAAAGTCCTGGCCCCAAAGAGCTCCCTCTCAAACTCCGGGGAAGAGTCAGAGAGGTAAAAGCAACCAGGACACATTTTCAGCACTAAAACCAGCCTACAATTCAGGTGGGCATTAACAGCAAAGGACAGATTCACAAAACCAGCCTACAATTCAGGTGGGCATTAGAGCAAAGGACAGCTTCACAAATGAACAAGCAAGCAAGAAATCATTAGGTGTTTACAGAGTCCCCTCCCAAGGGGAAGGGCAGCCTGGAGCAAAGTTTGAAACTGTGCTTGTTGAATTTTCAAAGGAGGTGGCACAGGGGCTTGCATCCATCAGCACCTAAGTATAAAGGTCAGGGTCACACTAGAGCAGGACAAGCTTTGAAAACAAAGACAAGTTGTTTGCATCTCATGTATGGCTCTGTGGAAACTAAGGAAGTTCGTGACACAGAGAAAGCAGATCAGGAAAACCACCTCTGCAGCAAATTTCTAAGCTAGTTTCAAATGGCTCAAATCGTACTGGTCAAAGCCAGGTATCATTTGGTGTCTTTTTTTTTTACCTGATGTCCGATTTTCCTCAGCCTGCTTCAGATTCAACTGTTTCTCTCTGCTGCTGTTCAAGTACTTCCATGCTGGATCACTCAAGGCTTTATTATTCCTACAGATAAATGAAAATGAAAGTTAGTGCAGTTATAGAAGATAAAGGACATTCCTACCTGGTATTTACAACCTGTTTTAAAGTGATTCTCTCCTGTCACCTTTAATTCTTGACTATGAACAGTTAAACTCGCAGATTAAGTTTAACCAATTCATTTAAACATGCCTTCTTACTTATGATTACAAGTGATTTCAAACACACAGAGCTTATTCTCTAAACGGCAATTTCCCTTTATGAATTTTGCTTATTAAAGGGTCAAAGGAAGCTCAAAGGTGGTACCAATTGCTATACGCACGTAACACATGACAATCCTGACTAAACTGACATGAGAAAGATGGTACAAAATTTGCACGTGCTAGTTTCTGTAAATCAACGCACTGGTGAGGTTGCATTTCCCTCCTTAATCCCAAACGTAAACCCCATTGTGCACACTGAGCACACGTGTGTTCAGAAGTTGATTAGTGACTGGCCTGTACCATGTTGCTGAGACAGGGAATACCCGAGCATTCTTTTCAGAAAAAATGGCCTTTAAAAACAGAAACTAGAAGCGAGTTACTTACGTTGAAGAATCATTCTCTTTGGGATAATCTTCACTTATTTCTGAACCAGGAAGTTGCATTCTTTTCCTCTTTTCACTAATGACAGAAAATTTTTGAAACTGTCATTCTTTCAGAAAGGCTAGTAAATGATCATCTACTGACCAGAACTCCTCAATGCTTTCTGTGCCTTTTGCACCTATCTTCCACAATCTCTACTTTTATAACATAGCATATAGAGAAGAATTTGGTCTGCCCAACTTGTAGGTTGTTTATAAAGCTCTAGTGCCAGTACCAGCCAGAGGCCAGAAAAGCACGTATTAACATCCTATCAAAAGCAACAGCAAAACCAGACGAAGAAACATATTGCCTTCTTACTTCTAGGGGTACTGAGTTCCACCTACAGCTCTATCAAAAGCTAAATTTTAGCAATATAGTAAAAAGAGGATAGCACTCCTACCGGTTCTCCAACAAGCCCGTTCTGTGGGGGGCTGATGCTGATGCTGCAGATGCCGAAACATTCACCCTGTTACTAGGTGTTCCAGTTCCAGCGGAATTCTTGACAGGTGTTCTTGCTGGGGTACCCAGCGCCTTGCGGAACGGATTCTCCTCCTTAGTTTCCACAGCCACTCTTTTGGGAGGAGTCTGCAAAGCCCAGGTGGAGCAGGCAAGGGAGACAACCAAAAAAACACAACCATCTTGAGTCTAATCTAGCATTCGCACCACTGCTTTACTTGCTACAGTGTACCATCCACAAGCAGAAAAATGCTACTTGTAATAGCTTAAAAGAGTTTAACACTAATTAGACACAGGTAGAATTTTGACTGTACCAATACAAGTCATAAACATGAAACTCTACTGCGGTAACCAATTTCCCCTCCCACTTTTCCAGTGCTAAGTCAGTTGAACTTTATTTTTTGAGATCTCCTTTACATGCTTGGACATTAGAAAACCCGTGGCATGATTCCTAACTATTCCCAGATCAATTCTGGGTGGTATTAGAAAAAAAACCCAACAGCAACAAACCAAACAGCAGCCGTATTAAAAACCACACAATTACAACAGTGCCCTAACAGCAAGTGCCACATGTAATGCAATAGAAAGAGCTATTAGTTGGTTGACTAAGGAATGTTGGTCAATTTTAGACTTGAAAACTAAACATGTCTAATCTTACCACTGGATACAACAGCCTACTTAGTTTTTACTGTGAGATTGCCTTTAAGCAATATGTAAAGTTTGTTTTGGGACAATGTCAGAAATATTCTCCCTCAGGGAAATAATACACAGAGGTAATATTCACAGAGATAACAAAGTAAATTAAAGCTGGTAGCTACACCGTGAAATCTGTGTTATGCAGAGAGAACATAATTTTGTTCTTCCTTTTGAAAGAAAACCACTTTCATGGAAAAGTCTGCAAAATTTATACAAAAAATCTGAGTGGAACGCCACAGATCAAATAACTTTATTCTGATACAAAACTGAGTCAGCAGTTTTTCAATATATACATTTAGCTGCTAAACTCATTAAGACCTGTGCTGACTATAACATGTTCAATTGCTATGTAAGGTGTTCAGTATAAACAAAGAGATATTCAGAACTACATGAGAAGTAAGTCTTAATCATGTACTTTTCCCTCTTTTTTTGCTTCTTCTATAGCTGACTGACAGCTCAGCATGAAGAACACGTTCTGTCTTCCAGAGCCAGACACTGACCTTTCTTATTCACACCGAATACATGTCTCTTCAGGAGCAAGACACACCATTACCAGCCTCCCTGCATAAGTCTATTCCAAGCCCTCTAGATTACAAAGACTTTGAATGCAAAACAAGCATTCACAGTGCTATTACAAGATACAATAAGAGAATGAGAGGAGGAAATTAAAGGAGGGGAAGATTGGAACAACTAAACAAACCTGGTTCTCTATATAGGAGAATTGCCTATTAGCTTCCTTCTGCGTGGTCCTGCTGCCCAGCACACCTCCAAAGCTGCCAGATCCCTGAGAAGGTTTCCCAGCTGGCAAGAACAGCACACAACATTTAATTTGATGGTCATTTAACTGATTGGCATTCTCAACTGTAAGACATTGTTTAGCTGATTTTGGAAGGGACACGCTAAGTTTCTTGCCAACAGACAGTACAATACTCTGAGTGTACAGACATATGTACATGCTTATGGATATCCCTCATATTGGTCATTTACTCAGTTGCAGTAAAGTCCCTATCCTTACAAAGAACCATAGAAAATAAAAACGAGAGACTATGCACGTGTGATAAACAGACAAGAGCTTTTCAAATACCAACATACAACATAAACAACCCATCCCTGTGTGTTTAATCCCTGCTTATTGTTCAGCATGATGAAGGTACATTACGAGAAAGGTATGTAACAAAAATCAGAGTTCAGGGCCAGAGAAAAAGTATTTAAACAAAGGCAAAGAAAGTCAGTAACAAAATAGCTAAAGATAAAAAAAAGAAAACACAGCACCAACCCCCCTCCAAAATGTTATTAATGTGATTTACAATTGCACTTACCAGTATGAACCCTGTCTTGAAGGACTGCATCCAAATACATCCGCATTTCATTTGCATCTTTAAATGGTACCTTATCAATTGTCAGGAAGCTAGCATCCTTTAGTGTTAGCATCAGGCAGCAGAGTTTTCTACCATTTGGTCTTAAGGTCACAGTTTTAATGTTATGGCTTAGCTGAAAACAAGAAAGTTACTATAAACATAAATCCACTTGTAGAAGGCCAAAACACTTAAAACTTCAAACAATACGCTTCAAACAGAGATGGTAAGAGGCACTTGTACCCAAATACTTCTCCTTGCTTCAATGCGAGCAAATGTTAAGACTCACAGAATTAATGCAATCAGTGATCTTGGAAAATGACAGAATCAACAGGACAGTATCCTTACAGCTCAACAGTCCCTACACTGCTGGAAAAGCTTTCTGAAACTTGCTTGGCTATTGAGTGTGACATTTTGGAACGTAAAGGAGCAAAAGCTTCAGACAGTCCAATTTAGCTGTCTGAAACTTCCACGTCAAGTTTGAAATATAATTTAAGACAGGGAAAGCTTTAAACATTATGTATAAACTTCTACTCATTTTACAATTTGATCTCAGGGAAGACAGATTTGACATAGCTTAAAAAAAATGTGTTGAGACAGTCAGTCAATAAGGTCTACATGCAACATTATTGACAATAAATGGTGTCAAAACTTTCAGGGTTATGGCCAAGCACAAGAATAATTTCAATAGAAATATGTGCTCCCTAATAACACCGCTGCTACTTCATTATACCGTTACTTATTGTCACTTCATGCTATGTCACCTATAGCAACTGGCCACTCAGTAAAGTCTCTTCTATTTAGACAAGTTGTGAGTAACTCCTAAAGCAAAGAAAGCAAAAGAATCTCCCACATCCGCAGGCTGCCTGTAAGTTTGACAATCCATATCAGGAACAGCATGGCCAGCACGAGTAGGGAAGTGACGGTGCCTCTGTACTCAGCACTGGTGAGGCCTCACCTCAAGTACTGTGTCAGTTCTGGGTCCCTCACTACAAGAGGGACATTGAAGTGCTGGAATGTGGCTAGAGGAGAGCCACCAAGCTGGTGAGGGGTCTGGAGAACAAGTCATATGAGGAGGGGCTGAGGGAACTGGGCAGGTTTAGTTTGGAGGAGGCTGAGGGGAGACCTCATTGCCCTCTCCAGCGACCTGGAAGGAGGTTGTAAAGAAATAGGTGTTGGCCTCTTCTCCCGAGAGAACAATGACAGGAGAAGAGGAAATGGTCTGAAGTTATGGCAGGGGAGGTTAGGTTTAGATATTAGAAAGAACTGCTTCACTTGAGAGGGTGGTCAGGCACTGGCATGGCCTGAGCAGGGAGGTTGTTGAGTCACCATCCCTGGAGGTATCTGAGAAACATGTAGATGTGGCACTTCAGGGCATGCTCTAGTGACCGAGATTTTGTGTGTGTATGGCTGGACTCTGATCTCAGAGGTCCTCTCCAACCATGATGATTCGGTGATACCTGATTCAGGTGATACCTGATCATACTCTCATTTTCAATTCCCTTTTCCCTTTTTTCTTAATTCTTGATTTTGCTGCCACTTCTTTAGCCTTGCCTAAGACCAGGCAGTAGATGCACAGCAACCTCTGTGCCAGTAAATCGCTATACCCAAGGCTTCAAGCAAGATGGGAAGCCACAACCAAGGTCATCAGGCACTACACAGATCAGGGGAAAATACTACCTATCAGATTGGAGTCTTCTCCTTGGCCTGACCAGCATACCGCAACACTACTGACCTAAATAATGATGTTCAATTAACAGACATGCATACTAATCACACTCTAAATCCAAAGTTTTGCTATACGTTGGCTCTAGAACCTGTCTCGTCAAATTATACCAAGTTCAAAAAGCAAAAATAATTCAGGATTTTTGTTTCAATTTGTTCAGGCATATAAAAGACTGAGATAGTAGAAGGCATTCCATGTCCATCAATGAGATATCTTTATTCTCCATGCAGATCTCTAGCTTCTTGGAAAGCAAATCTAGACACAATGGTTTTAGTTTAAAAGAGAGGCTGGAAAATCACCTCAATTGGAAACTAAGGGTTTATTTTGCTGGGAAAATTATGATTCTGAAATACTTTCATAGAATCATAGAATGGTTAGAGTTGGAAGGGACCTTAAAGATCATTGAGTTCCAACCCCCCTGCCATGGGCAGGGACACCTCCCACTACAGCAGTCTGCTCCAAGCCCCATCCAGCCTGGCCTTGAACACCTCCAGGGACGGGGCATCCACAACTTCTCTGGGCAACCTGTTCCAGTGTCTCACCAACCTCACAGTAAAGAATTTCTTCCTAATATCCAATCTAAATCTCCCGTCTTCTAGTTTAAAACCATTCCCCCTTGTCCTGTCACTACGTTTCCTGACAAATCGCTATGCTTCCTGACAAAACTGACTTTGTGCTCAATCCTTGCATTTGGGCTTTTTTTGGGGGATGGTGGTTGTCTTCTTTTGGGGTTTTTGTGGTGTTTTTATTATACTAACGCTAAATTTTTCATCCTCTCCTAAAACACTGAGCCCAGAGCAATGGGATTACAGTTACTTCACCGTCTCAGTGCAAAAGGGAAAGAACACCCAGTTTAGAGGATCTGGAAATAGAGAATGCAAATAATCAAGAAAANTACGACCTCCTAAGGTGGATTATGGTCTTGTTGGGATCCCCCACCATAGTTCTAAAATATTCATTTGGATGAATAGGCAATGGATGAAGACAGAAGGAAACTGGACAAGCTTCAGGAGTGGGATTTAGTCTCCACTCTTATGCCACTTTATTGCCAACTCACCAGGCCACCAACTGCCACTCTGGTAAGCTGTAAACCTTCTACAGTCCCATGCTCTCTTTACAAATGGATGTTTCAGTTAACTGAGGAGACCTCATGTAGCATGACAACTACTTTGAGGCAATTGTTTAGCTGTCCATTATTTTTTAAAGGAACTGCACTTTATCCTAGTGAAACATAACAAGTAAAGACCAGGCTGGATGGGGCTTTGAGCAACCTGGTCCAGTGGGAGATGTCCCAGGGCAGGGGTGCCTGAACTTGATAATCTTTAAGGTTCCTTCCAACTAACCATTCTATAATTCTATGAAAATGCTATTGTGAGAGAGCTCCATCCATACTCCCTGTGCACCTGCTACGTCTCAGTTAGCATCACAAAGTCTTGGGAGACGGGGGTAAACAAAGTATTTCTCTAAAATACATATCTAGCATCTAAGGCAACTTAGTCAGAGCCCTGAAACATCAGTAAAACATATAATTCACCTAAGGTATTTTACGATGCACCAGTCACTGCAGAAAGAAATGCAAGCATCCAAACGTTTCACTACAGAAAGGTAAAGAAAGGTGGGGAAATCACTCACTGTTCTCCCAGTTGTCAATCTTGGGAGTTGGCAACTTGGCAAAAAAAAAAAAAAAAAAAAAAAAAAAAAAAAAAAAAAAAAAAAAAAAAAAGCAGCTCCTTCTAAAGTGAAATTATCAGGAATTTGCCACACCTGTGACAGACTGGGGCCAGCTCATACAAACTACTCTCAAGCACAAGCCTGCAGTCAAGGGGCAGGAGCTCTCCCCACGTGCTGCTCGGTCCCACAATGCTGGTGTCTGTGTTGCTTCAAGATGAACAGGACCAGAAAGCAGACACTGTTGAAAAAAAACTATCATCCAAACAAAAATAATTGGTCTAAAGATGCGGCATTTCTTCTTCATCCTCCTCTTCTGCAGTTTTAGCTGCATGGTGCAGAATCACCCCCTCCACCAGATCCCATGTTTGGTGGTTTCCCCAAATTAACTCATGTGAAAATCCTCTATGGAGCTCACAGGGAGATCTGATGAGCACCAGAGCCAGCACATGTAAGAGGCTGGGAGCAAAACCTGCCCCTTCAGGCCATGGCTAGCTGTTCCATAGGCTCATCCTCCGCACAGAACCACCTTTCTAGTCACTGTCACACCGTGTCAACGCTCACCCAGGCAGAAAGGAGAACACAAGAACAAGCACCCAGGGAAGACACAAGGGGAAAAAGGGACCACTTTTCTCAGAAGCAATGTGGTCCAGCACTGGATTGTATCAAGCATGCGGTCACAGCATCATGGATGAGAAGCCAGACATTTCTTTTCAAGTCTGCAGTAACAGAGGTAGAAACTATCTACAGCTAGTGATTTTCTCTCGCCTTGATTCCAAAGCAACACAGGCTGCCAGGTTCTTTGCTGAGACTTTTTGAGCAAACCAAGGCAGCAACACCTCATTTTCAAAAATAAAGAGAACTTTTTTTTTCAATGACTTCACATAACAGAACTGAATAGCTTGGCTAAAGGTAGGGTGAGCAGTAAAGACGAAAAACAACAGTGGCACAAAAAAGGAGAAGCCAACTTCTGTATCAGTTTACAACATCATTAAATTAGGATTTTCTTTCCAACTGCTCTTATGATTTAAAAATATTTAGAGTATATATAGAGATTTCTTAAAGAAAAACACTCCTTCACATTCACATTCTCTTTGGAGCATTTTGCACAAAAGCTTAGAAAGACTGAACTGAAAATGACCATATAAGGGAAAAAAAAAAAAAGCAATTTAGGTTGCATATTTGAAGAGAATCTGTAAAAGTGGTCTGCATCAGTCTTCCAGTGGAGAAATCACATTGCCTGACATTTTTAAAACTTAAAACTGTAACTACTGATGTTCAGCAGAGTCTTGTATAAATAAGCAGAGAGGTTACACGTGTGTTTACATCTATGCTCTTCAGCTGGGAAAGCCGCTAGTACCAAGTGTTCAGGATCTTCACCTCCAGATTCTGTAACTGTACCAGTAATATAAAGGTCACACGTTCCAAAAATCTGAACACCTGAGCCACGATGCCACATACTTTGGTAACTTTTTCCTGCTTTTTGGTTCTTCCCATTCAGTACTATCTCAATGCTGACCTCAACAGGTCCTTTAACAATACACGTGAATAATTTACAGGAGAGTTACACAAAGGGATTAGTGTTCAGGAAATGAGGAACAAGAAACAGTGACAGAGGGAAGCTTTTGTGACACTTAATAGCCTTGAAGAGGGCAGCTGTTCACAAAAGAGCACAAGTCAGGCACTGCTCAAACAAAAGCCTTAATATTTGGTGTACCTGAAATGTCTTTGGAACTCCTCCAACATTGTAGTGAACCACCAGACTCACTTTGTTGTCCTTCTCCACAATTTCAAAGCTCCCTTCTTTCCATTTTGTAATCCCAGTGTGCATGCTGCGCAGCCGGACAGGTCCATGCACCTTGAGCGGAGCCATGCTTCCTCACGGCAAGGAGCAGGCGCGCTCCACCTTTGAAACCTGGTGAAAAAGGAGAAACGCGTAACTACGCGGGCCAAGGAATACATACATACAGAGAGAGACAGAGAAGCACGGCTTAAAGTTTCCACCAAAGTTCGGCAGAACTCCTTGGCTGTCGCTTTTAAGTGCGGCGAAGGGAAGTTAAGGCAGCAGGAAACTTAAGATTAATAAAAACCTCTCCCCAGTTTGGGCAGCGACGCGTCGATCCCTCAACTGCTGGAAAGGAGAACAGCCCTGAGCACCAGAGCTTCTCGCAGACCCTTAAAGCGACTTCAAAGGAGAAATTCCCCACGCATAAACACGCACCCCCACGGGCTCCACGGCGGTGGAGGGGGAGGGGAGATTTTAAATAATTCAAAAAGTAAATTAGAGAAGAACTTTTTTTCTTAGAAAGAAATGAATTTTCTTAGAAGAAATGAATGAAGCGGTCCCGGGA
>VZRU01002463.1:0-14707 GCA_013398155.1 Pedionomus torquatus
TCGGTAAATTTGGCTGAAACCACGACAGATGGAATAGACAGTACTGCCCATAGGATAGAGTCTGATCTCAGAACCCATCGCCAGCGCTGACCACATCACAGCCAGAGTGGCATGCCAGAAAGGATTACGTTTCCATGGAAAGGGACTGGTAGTGCTAATTCATTCACATGCTAGAAAAAGTCTTCCAGAGGAGGGAGGTTTATATACTATATACCTAATACTAGGTTTAAATGAATCTATATATAGAATTATTATGTATAATTATTGCCTAACTGGTAGAGGAGGGGTACTTGGAGGAGATGGGCTTGTAAACACTTGTTCCACTTTTGCCAGCTCTAAATATTTTTTAGAAAAAAATCACTGAAGAAAAATTAAAACTGAAAATGTAAGTAAAACCTGGCTTCCAAGCTCTGAGCAGAGGTGGAGCATTGACAGCAAAGCTGTCTGAGGCCTACCTAATACTAAGAGCAAATACCTGAAATGTGAATCTGTTTCCATAACAGGGTTATTTTCTCTGCTGTTGAAGTTTTTCCAGAGCTTAGCTGGAGGTTAGGTCATCTTGCTGGCCGAGCAGGGAGAAACGACTTCACTGCTCAAGAGGCTTGCTACTGCTTGTACCTGGGGAGTGCAGCAGATGCAGACAAGGTTTCCCGGAGCCCTTAAAAACAGGTTGTATAGTCTGAATGTGTGACTGCCTCGCTGCTTAATAGTCTGTAACGAAATCTTTGAGGCCATACACCAGGGCTTGTGCTCTGGCTCTGTCTATGCTGTAGTGGCTACAGTTCACAAAGCTACCTCGCAAATTACTGTAGCTTGGCCGTGGTCACTGTTTGGTGAGGATCCTCTTTCCTGGGCTGTTCTGTAGCCTGCCCTGAATGCCCTTCTGCAGTGAATACACTGCTCTCCGAAATGCGCTGTAGTCACTGCACTGTGAACATACCCTGTATGAGAGAAACTATTTGTTATAGTATATTTCATGATATTTATGTGTAAATTGAATAAACTTCCTTCTGAAGTTCAGTCGCTTCAAAATCTTGATGGTTTTTAGTCCTAAAACTTGTTGTTACAGATTTGTTTCCTTTACTGCGTAGTGGAACACTGTCACATGCCATATTCCTTTGAGGATCACAAACAAGACTCTGGATTTCCACAAACCCTGTAACTTTGTCCCCTGCACAAGAAAGTCATGGTCAGTAGAAGGGGTGATGACCTTCAGCCCAGGTCTCTGATCAAGGAAGCTCACAGCTATGCACCAGCGCTATCACTGAGTGTGGTAAATTCTGTTTTTTCCATATACTACTGGTAACTTCTCTATTTAAGCACAATGAGGAGATGTAGAGTATTCAGGGAGTTGTTAAAGGAAAACCACTAAATGAAGAAGAGATTCCCACCAAGCAGCAGTTTAATAGTCTCCAAATCATATTTTCAATACAACACTACTGATAGTTGATTAAATGTGGTTCTTACCAGCAAAAAAAGTGCTGCCATATTAACAGCTGCTCATATTTTATATGCTAACGTGGCAATTTCCAACCTGGCAGTTGTAGGCTACGTTCAGTTTATCATGAGTTATTTTTATCTATGCCTGGCAGAGGCTATGCGCCAGCAGAGTATTTGCAGAGCTCCTGCTGGCTGTCCTACTCGGTCAATAGGAGTTTGACACCTCTGCATTGTGTATATTCTGTACCACTCGGGAACTAACAAACCCTGATGAGTATTTCCCAGGGCAGGCAGAATTCAGCTTTTTCTTCTTCGTAGTAATTTCAGTAGCTTTGAAACAAAAAAAGAACTCTATGATTAACGTCGGGACATATTCTAGTGTTCAGAATGATCTCAATTTTAACCGTCTGTTTAACTGTTCAGTATATGGTCTGCCTAATAACAGAATATGAAGAGAATCTTGGGCATTTGCTTTTAGCCAGTTTGGTGGTTGTTTCCTCTTGAACAGGCTGCTGCAAAGGGATAGTTCCATTCTGGTTTAATTTGAAGTTCAAAGTCCTATGTTAAGCACAGTATAAAACACCCTGATTTAAGGGTTGTTGTCTAAAGTTTTGTGTGTGTTCTGCTGTGCTTTTATTGTCTCGTCAATGTAGTTGGCTTAGTCATAGTCCTACAAATGGGGCTGCCTTTCCGCTTCTGTCACACTCTTGACCCCAGTTTGGAGAGCTAGTATAGTCATCGTGAGACTACACCCCTGAACTCTCTCTCTTCCTGATCCGTTGCACAATCACCCAAGGAGTTGCAGCTTAATTAGTACACATACCACTTGGACAGCCTGGGTATGGATTGTTTCAGTCTGACTTGAATCACACTTTTTTCCCAAGCCCCCAAGATTTTCCAATACTGGGGTTCCTTCCTCTCATAGTACCCATGGAAGAGTATAGAGCAGGTTCTCCTGGCTCTGTTACACCGAGGATCCTTGGTAACAGGCCCAACCAACATATTGGCAAAATAGTCAAAAATATTTGTGTGGTGTTACAGCTGATATTCTTGTGCCTGGTAACGGTGCTGTCAAAACAGCAGTGACGTTTACTTGGTTGACTAAACTTCATTTGAAACCTGATTTTATCTAAAGTGGTTTCTCTGTACTGTTGACATCAAAACCACTGCAAAACTGCCACTATTCTCAAAAACTCAACAAGCTACAGCCCAGGCTTAAATTGACTTCAGGATGCTTTCATTCAACCCTCAGTTTAAAAACACTCCATTAGACAGGATAGGCTAAAGCTATAGAGAAGGTCTGATCTATGCCAACAGAAAGGTGTTTGTTTGGATTTCATTTCTTGCCTAGTTCCTTACATTGCTTAAGAAATAAAAGTTGAAACCAATACTTTGAGCTAAAATGTTTTTACCTGCTTCTTTAATAAAGACTGAGATCTTTAAGTAGATCACAAATATAAGGAAAAATACCACCCAAAGGGAAATGGAAGTGTGTCAATGGGTTTACGGGGTCAAAGTTTCCACTGATCGAAAGAGGATCTTCTGTTGATTTTATCCTGCCTTGATGAACGGGGTTTTGCATCCCAAATGCAATTTTGTGCACTGCATCTATTTCACCATCAGACTCCAAATCAAGATGTACTGCCACATCCTCTAAAAATACAGCATAAGAAAACCAGAGGGTAAATCTGTAAGATGATCAGAATTTCTCTTTGCCATCATGCTTGTCTTGGGTAGTTACCATGATGACAGCTGTAAAGTTTGGGGTTGTTGGGGTTTTTTATTATTTGTTTTAATAAGCAATCTTGCCTCAGTATTTTGTAAACAGGAAACTAAATACAACTGACAAACCAATATGCAGGTCAAAAAAGCATTAACCAATTTCTCTGACCAAGGGAAAGGACGGGTGATAATATTTCTCATTTTCTATGTTATATGAAGTACTGAAATGGGAAGAAGGATTTTGATGAAGTACTATGTTGTAATAGCAAGGCATTGGCTAGGTTGCTGTGGTCTGGTGCTGGTGGATTTTGCTGGCCAATAGGATGTGACAATTAATTCCTTGTCCTTTTTCCAGATAGAACCAGTTGGCAGGACTCAGCAACATCTTCTACAGTCAGAGCTGCTCTAATCGAAGTTACTTCATATCTTTGTCTCAGGAAGTATTCAACTCCGCAGAGGTAGAGGAATATGAAACAGATAAGGCAGGGAGGGATTATTTAGTATTATTAGCAGACTAAAGACAGACAGAGGTTAGAGATGTAACTAAACAATGTAAGGGCTCAAAATAATACCAAGGAATTGGTTCTGTCACGTACACCTGCTCTGAAATGCTCTGTGTTCTGTTACCTGCAGATGGGCTTGTCCTGTCCTAAAGCTGAATGACCGGCTCCACAAGCCAGGAATGCTGTATCTGTTGCCTGGCAAAACAGCAGGATTGCAGTCCACAGCTAAGGCTTCTGAAGCTGCCATGGAAATAAATCATGAAAGCAAGGAATAGGTAAATAGGCATTGGTCCTTTTTTTTTTTTTTTTTTTTTTTTTTNNNNTCTTTTTTTTTTTTTTTCACTTTATAGCTTTAATTCTGGAAAGAGGAAAAAGAAGATAAATGTCTTTAACGAAGACAGCAGGAAAAAGTCAGGTTTAAAGGTGACAGACTGCAAAAATGACTGTGAGCCGATTGGGTTTGCTCAGATAGAGTAACTCTCAGTTTAGCAGTTGTACCATATTAAATACAATTTGTTCTTTGAAGTTTCTTTTAATACAGAGTAAGTGTAACCTAGAGACTCTGGGTCTAATCTAAACGGGGACATGCTATCAAGCAAGAAAGGAAATGGAAAGAATAGCTACCATTTCATTCAAACTCTGCGGGGAAAAAATGAGTCGACTGCCTCTGTACAGAAAGAATAACAACTGGTTTCTCAGCTCACCTTCAGAACTGCGGTGTGTTAGCAAGGTATGTCAGCACTGGGCTGAGGCACTGAGTGTGAGAACCCCAGACAGGCACAGGCCATTTCTGAGACACACGTTGTCACACAATCAGCTACTCTATTAAATACACCCAGTAGGTAGTCCATCTAGATAGATTTAAACACATTAAAAAGAAAATTTGGGGGCAAAATAATGCGACTCTGATAGATATATCCGTGACTACTTTTCCTCAACACACTGAAGCATCCTCTGGGTTTAGGTAAGAGTCTGTTTGTGGTTGGGATCCCCCTGCCAAGTCAAGGACTCTCCCAGTTCTGTGCAGGTCCTTTTTTTATTTCCCTGTTTGTTGAAAATCTTTTTCTCCGATAAGCAAAACCTAAAGTTAAATTGTCTGTTACAAAAGCACACTCTGGTTCCCATTTCTCACCCTGCCTTTCAGTATTTCTGAGCCTGGTGTGATCATTTGCTGCCCCCTTAACAATGCCAGAACAGTGTCAGTGTTTGCCTACTGGAAAAGGCCACATCATCAGTTATGCTACGGCCTGGCACTACTTTCTGGAAACCAAAAGCAGCCAGCTCCGTGAAATGTGTGTGCTTGGGGAGACTTCCACTCCGTCAGATTGCCATGAAAATCTTTTTCCTGGTGGGTGTAAAAGTTTTTTCTTGATGTGTTGCCTGCACAGAGACTCAACAGGAGGACATTTTCTCTTTGGGATTCCTTCCCTCAGAAAAAAAAAAATGGTTTTGTACAATATAGGAGAAATTGTATTGTTTAGTTCATGAGAGCTTAACACGGCCAAAATATTCTTTGCATATGAAAGTCTTTTGAAAGCTTTCTTTGAATTGACTCAGTTCTTGTGTCTCTTTCTCTCTAAAAAATAGGAACTTCCTTTAAAAAGTTCACACAGTCTGTTTTAAAGTTTACAAAGCCATACCCTCTCACAGCTCACTTATTTTACTTTTTTTCTTTTTGTCATTTTCTTTATCTTTTTTTCTTGTTCTTTCTGACCATACCATAGAACAACTTTTAACAACCACAGCTCAGCATGATGGCCCTGTGTCTGAGTAAGATTTTATGAGCATTAAGGTAGCAAAATTATAATTGGGCTGCCTGTGTGAGACTAGCTCAGCTGAGGAATCGCAGTACTTATAAATCATAACTAAAGCACTTGAGTGGACAATATCCAGTTACCTTAGGGTGTGACATCTCTTTCTGCCATTACAATAAAAAACAAGAGTAGTCTTGGAAGCTTTAATGTCATGAACATTAAAACTGAAGTATAAAAAACCTTGTAAAGATTAGCATCCAGGAAATTACTCAATCAGGGATTGAAAACTAGGCAGAAGTATTTACACCGCAAATATTAATTTAATAGCTGTAATCCATGCATTGATTTTACAGTTTAATGTGGCTGTGTCTAGTACACTAATAAATGTGTTTGGGTAGAGTCAATATGCAATGATGAAAGTGTGTTCCCCGTGGTGCAGCTGTGCCAGATGACAGTGTTATTCCCTCAACTCAGCAAGTCATACAGACAGTTAGTTCACCTTGGTCTTCCCCATTTTACCTGCCTGTAAACTTCACTTAAAAAGTACGTGAGCTTATTCATGGCATTTGTGAAACACATTTAAAGGATATTTTGAGAAGCAAATGATAATAAAGTAATGGAAAACTACAAGTATATGATTTACAGAACCTATACAAACATCACACTGTGCTTGTGCTAACTCCTCTCTATGCCTTATCAGTGCCTGTTTAGTCTAATCTTTCTGTGTTTTGCAAAACAATGTAGGAATTACATCATTTAATCACTAAATATAAATACATTTACCGTGCATTCCAGAAATGAAAAGACCTTTAGAAGCTATTAACCAGACTTAAAGCAAGTTTTCCGTTTCTTAGAGCAAGAAGCAGTGCAAAGGAAAGACTTGCTCTTTAGTAAATAAAGTGTGTTGATACTCTAAGTTCAACAAACAATCCACACTGGAAAATGCGAGGGTTTTGATAATTTTGTCTCAGTGTGGAACGTGCAATGCTTGTTTAAGGTTCAGATGTTATCCTCATGCTAAGAGAAAAATAAAGTGCTTTTTGTACTTCTGCCAACATACAACTTAGGAAAACCAGCAAATTCGTCATTTCTGCTTGTGTTCTCTTCCCCCTGTGGCTCTTCCATTCAGATACATAACAGAATTGTGGAAATTGCCAAAAGTTCCTTCTCATGTAACATCTGCACCTTTTGGAATAAGCTTTAAGGGTTGATAAGCTCTAATAAAAGTTTACTATAGGATAAAATTTATTCTCTAAGAAAAAATCAGCACAAGGTCACACAAGTCTTATGTAAGCCTGAACATCTGGCCAAGTGCCATAAAATTTGAGTATATCTGAATGGGTTTTGAAAATTATGTGTGTGGCAGTCCAGATTTGTGTCACATAAATAATTTAAACTTTTGGCCCAAGTTAGGAACAGCAAGAGCTAATTCTATATAAACCTTCAATAAATACTCATCTAAGCTGTTGTTTAACCCATTCTTCAAAGAAAGAAACATGAAATAAACAAATAAGGGATACCGTTGACATTCAAAAGATAATATAAAATTTAAACAAGCCCACAGAAAATGGCTTATCTCACTGGGGAGCTGGACAGATGGGTTGGCATCAAAACGCTGCTTGCTTTCCTGCATGTGCCTCCTATTTGGACTCTGCTTTGTTTTTGCAAACAGTTGTAATAGCCTATGCCTTGTGCACAGAACTTCTATTCTTAATGAAAAACAAATTGGAAGAAAAGTAAACAGCAACTGTGATTTGAGAAGTCTGAGCAGCGCTGATGTGTATGCACATGCATGAATACAAATATGACAGATTTAAAAAAATGTTCAGAAGAAGCCAACCTGGCAGTGCTATCACGGTGACCTCTTAGTTCATAGAAATGCAAGTCCTGTGGGTTTTTTTGTGTTTTAGCACTTTTGGAGCCATCGTCTCCAAGTCGTGCATCACCTTTGCCTGCAGAGGAAAATGGGTGAAGAATATTGACACTTTTTCTGCCAGGTTACATGGCAAAGGTGTGGACGTACTGACATATCCTATTGACTGTTGCTGATCATCTCCTCTCTGCCTTGTCCATATCACTAACACCAACGTTCATGATTCAAAGTCATGAGAATGAGTGAAGTAGACACTTTAGTTCATAAGGTTTTCCTTTAGAGGGAGGAATTTGTTTTTCTTTAATGGCCATGTTTTATATTCACGTTACAGAAAAGGACAAAGCAAAGTTCCTGGCACTTGACACACCAGCGACAGCTGTTGTGTGTGTATCCAAACACCAGATGATGTTCATAGCTAATGAAGGCCAGTTGTTTGCCCTCTTCTTGTTCCTCCTTCTGAAGGAACCCCACAGGATTCAATATGCATTTTAATATAAAAATTTCAAACTTTACTTAAAACCCTTACCCACTTAATGCAAGTCAGTTGCAATCATGTCGTGAGATTGAAGTCATAGGAAGAATTAGTTCTGATGGATTGTCTGAATGAAGCTCACAGCCTGTGATGTGGCTGTGGCTTTCCAGGAAATGCAATATCCCTTGTTGGCGAATGTAAGATGAAAAAACATGGGGATTTTGTTTCAGAAATGTGCTAGATTTCATGTACTTGGGATGTGTATTCTTGCTCTGAGATGCTGTAGATTTTACAGGATAGATTTTCCTTGGAGAATGGGTGGCTATAAGTGTCTAGGAGAAAGGAGTTTAAGTTTTAGGGGGGTTTTCTCAATTAAACCCCATTTTTTTGTTAACTTGTCTGTAGCATAACATGAGTGGAAATAGCGGAACAATAAATAAATGTTAATTAAAGTAATTAAATAATAAATAAAGAAAGAAATAATGAAAAATAAGCGAAGACATCTTCAAGCATGCAGAGATATGTCCAAGGATGTCCAAACTCAGGTTTAATTTTGGGAATCCATAGTCAGGGTCTTTTACAGAGAAAATCCTGGGGTCCATCAGCATTATTCATGCATGATGCCCTAATTTTGATAGGTTCCCACATATGATTTGCTCAAAGTGTGTCCACTCTGCTGACTCCAGTGTAGATGTAACTCGCCTGACATCAGCTCTTTCAGGTCTAACACAGCCACCGGAGTTTGACAGAGGCCAAGCTACCCTGCTGCTTGGCCAGAAATTTTAGCTTGTTCAAAACTCAGTGTGGCCATAGCTGATCAGCGTCCATCACCTGAGCTAACACTGTCCATGTTCAGCTCAGCTCCTAGCACAGATCCTCAAACAGCTCTGTTCTGTGTAGATGTGGATCTGGTGGTTTTTAATGATGAGGGACCAAGGTTTTCAAGCTAATCACAAAGTTCCCCAGCAATCACAGAGGACCACAGGATGTCAAAATGACCTTTTGTTTTCAGTCCAGTCCATTTTATTGCAAGGTTTGGTGCTTCATAGGATCAATAACAAATTATTCCCTGCAGATCAAGATGGATTTTGATACTGGCTGTTTGCTCAAGTACCACGTTTTCAGATAGCCCCATCTGAGCCAGTCCTTTGTGGAAAACCTCTGCAAGTCTCCCTTTACTGGGCCTGGAGAGATGCTGGTTCAGCAGACCTGTTTCATACATCCATTCCGACCTGAGTGCAAGCCCAGGGGGATTGCAGACCCCTACTTCTGATCTGGTGAATGTGATCCATCAGATCTTCAACAAGGTCCTCCGCATGGCAGACAGGGCAGTCTATGGCTCAGCACAATCAGCATCTCGCAGAGCTCCTAACTATGGCAGTGATGGAGAAATGAGATGCTCCTCTTCCTCCTGGGCAGGCTAGCATATACTCTGGTGAAACTGGGCTATTGACTCTCTGCTCAGATAAGGTTATCTGAAGGAACAAATCTGATTCTTGAACAAACAGCCAGTATCAAAAGCTGATTTTTGTTTCTTAGTCATACTGTGTATCTTGAAGGAGAGGCTGGTTTCTACTCACGAGCAACTGGTTGTACCAGCCACACCAGGGTGATGAAGCTTGAGGTTTGAATAGCTGTTAGAACAGAGGTGTGTGCTCCCAGCAGTGCTTAGACACGGATGTTTGCTAAGGAATAACTGTCCCTCTGGTGTGTCACCATTCATTGGATGGGACAGTTGCATAAAGAGCCCCAGGATTAGAGCAGTGTCCATCCCTGAGGCTGTTCCTGTTTAGAAGAAAGCCAGACCCCAGCAGCAACATGTCTCAGCTGGAAACTGCGATGGGAATGATCATTGCTGTCTTTGACAAGTATGCAAAGACTGATGGCAACAGGCAAGCCCTCACCAAAGCAGAACTAAAGACTCTCCTGGAAAAAGAGTTCCCAAACTTCCTCTCGGTAAGAGAACATCGCAGCATCATTTCTGTGTAGGGGGTGCAAGGGATGCCTGCAGACATAGGCTTTAGTACATTACAGGGGAAATTACATCTGGAAATATGCAATGGTTTGTAGAAAAAGTTTAAATAAAAATGTCTTTCACAGATTGAGTAAAACTCATTCTAATACTCATGGCCTCTCCCTGTTTAGTAAACTCATCACTCAAGTCATCAGGACAGTGGCTTTGAAATAGATTTGATTTCATCTTCAAAACTCACTTACTTCTGTTTATAAGCTCATTTCATGTCACAACTGCTGGGAAGGTACTTATGTTGTCAGCAATCAAAGATCTTGATTGCAGATGGGGGCTCTCTCTAAATATTTATACACTTATTTTCTCTAGGTATTTATGATACATACTCAGAACGCTCATCAAAATGATGCATAAACAAGAACAACACATGAACTCAGAGCAAACTGGTTTGCATTTGTCTTTAACGGTAAAAGAATGACCTGAAAAAGTATTTTACAGCACAGATTTGTATGTTATCATCACGTGCATTTAAGTAGATTTTATATTTATGTGTGTGTGTAAAATAATTTCTCTTGGTTGGTATTAGTATGTTATAGCAAAAGGCCCTAGCTACCTGGGAGACAAAGTGCTTTTCATTTTCAATTGTTTTATTTGCTTCCCTTCACTAAAAATCCAGAAAGCACTTCTAAACGTCTTGTTCTTTCCACACAGGAGTAATGTTTATCTGTCCATGCAATTATTAGTCTTAATTGCAAAAGCCTAGAACTAAATGTTCCAAATGTGGCTACCACTTTTTCTCTCCAGCATAATTCGGCTTTTTAACAACTATTTCATAGCACTGCAGCAGGGTACTTGACACAATTTAGTATCTTTCCATGCAAACTATAAGAAATCATTGTATGAAATGAAGGCCTGCTGGATTTATGACTGTCAAATGAAGCAAGATGCAATATTCAGAATAAGAAGCTGGATGGGTCTGGGAGGATAGATGAAAATGTCTCTGAAAAAAACTTAGAAAAACAGATCAGCAGTTGCAACCCAACAGTGTTTTGGAAAGTGTCCTGTTCCTAGCCGTGGAGCTCTAGGTTACCTGTAACACTTTCACTAAAAGAAAAAAAAACAAACAAAACCCCAAAAAAACATAGTTGTAATGTGGCATGGAAACCCCCCAGAAACTTGCATTTGGTCTTTAAAAAGTTGGGGATCCGCTGCATTAGACAACTACCAAATGGGATGATGCTCAAAGGTCATTCCTGGCTATGGTTACCAGCCAGGTAACACCTTTTCTTGTTCCTCACAGCTGCTCTTACTGGTTCTACTCACTTCCTGAAACTGATAGAAAAGCTGAAATTTCCCAGGGAAATAATTAGCTGAATATCCTCTTATGGTCTAGGCTCTGTTTTTCTTCCCATTTTACCTATTCTATAAGAAAACAAACCACAAAATAACATTTTATGCCAGTACTTAAACCAACAATGTTGTCTTGTAAACTACTAAATGCAAGGAAAAAAAAAGTAAACAAATGAGAAAATAAGACTCCAGAAAAAAAAAAAAGTTTTACCTGCATTTTACTGACATTTATATCAATATTTTTTTTATTTGCAATAATATTCTAGGAAACAGAGTCTGTTAAATAGTAATATATATTTCTGGTCTTAGAATACCTGACACAGCTCATAACTATCTGGATAGGTTTTGAATCAGTCAGAGACAGAAATAAATCCATACCGCAGGTCTAAAGGATTGGAGTCAGAGTTCAACAAAAAATAATTTCTAGGTGTGCTGGACTAGTTCATATATTTCACTAAATAATTTAAAATATTCACATATAAAATTAAAACTGATTGTAATTTGCAAAGTGAAAAGGAATAAAACCTACGAGACACATTGATCAGTAAAATTTAGGGAACTGGTTCAATTGTTAGTGATTTTAAAAGTGCATATATTTAAAGTGAAACATGAAAATACAGAATGAGAAATGTAGTTAGTTAGACCACAATCAAGAAGTGCCATTGGTTTTCAGTTAAGGTAGTCATTATTTAAAATTCCTAAAATATTTCCAAAAGCTTATATAATTTCTTCCTAGTATAATACTGGATTTGGGGTTTGTTTACCTTCAAAAAAATCCACGCAGTTGGACTGCATTAGATAAGGCTCTACTGCCATCCCTTGTTTAGTTATAAAACTACATTTAGATTCTACAATTTAGGAAACTACATTTTCTAAAATCCCTGGAGTTAATCAGTGCCAGGACTCAAGCCAAAAAGCCCCCCTGTAAATTACTTTAGGAAAAAAAAAAAAAAAAACAACCACATTTTTTTTTATTATTTTGGAAAAAATAAAAATAATAAAAAGCTCTTTTTAATTGGATGGTACCTTACTTAACAGCAGCCTGTTCAGTCATCCTGTCACAATGACAGCAGCTTAGAAAGAAAAAGATTTTTCTGCTATTTTTCGCTGCTGTAGCTCAAGCTCGGTATCACGGTTGCTTCAGGAGGTGCCTTCCCAGACACCAGCTCCTGTGAGCAGCTTGTGCCGGGCACCAAGGCCAGAGGGAGCACTCGAAGCACTTTTGAGGCTGTTTGCATCTTTGCTGGGGTGGCAGCGCTTAATGAAGCTTAAATCTGACATTTGCCCCAGGAACACGGCATTTTGGAGAACTGCAAACAGCCTGAGCTCCAGTCGAGCCTTTCCACGGGAGCGGATGGGGAACTTGTGGCATTTAGTTCAGCTGGGTAACGTCCTCAGGGCTTTCCATGACACAACTTAGCCATTATAAATGCTGTTTTAAACATAGAAAACATGGCTCTCCACTCCAGTGCACGACTGGTGCAATAAACCTGGGAGCATAAGCTTTCGGGGAGGACGATGTGATCACTCCGCTGTGCAGAGGGTGGGAAGATGCAGGCCTGCACCTGTGCCACAAGGATGCCAGGACTCATGTTTGCCCCCACCATTGCCCAGAGCCCCCCGATTTCTGCCTGTTCACAGAATCACAGAATTTTCGTGCTTGGAAGGGACCTCTGAGATCATCAAGTCCAACCATACACACACACACAAAAAAAACCCCAAACCAAACACAAAAAAAAACACCACAAAAAAATGAACCCCACAAAANACCCTGGGCAGGCCGTGTCAGTGCCTGACCACCCTCTCAGTGAAGTAATTCTTTCTAATATCTAATCTGAGCTTCCCCTGCCACAACTTCAGACCATTTCCTCTGGACTTGCCATTATTCACTTGGGAGAAGATGCCAGCACCCACCTCGCTCCAACCTCCTTTCAGGTAGCTGTAGAGGGCAATGAGGTCTCCCCTCAGCCTCCTCCAAACTAAACATGTCCAGTTGCCTCAGCCTCTCCTCATATGATTCATATTCCCCACATGCCTGGGCCTGACCCCAGCGGGGCATGAATTCCCACTGGAAGGACATGCTTTTCAGGCAGCTGGAGGAGGAGACGTGCAGCTCTGGCCAGGATGGGCAGGCAGAGGTATGGCTCCCGGAGGATGTGACCCTCATCCCATGCTGCGTGCTGAGCTGTGGTCTCAGCCAAACACTCTGTGAAGGAACTCATGGCTCTCTACCCAGAGATATGAGGCACAAAACAAGCAAAGGGAATTAAAAATAAAGGTCTGAATGGCAGAGAATGTGACAACCTGACGCTCCAGGCAAGCCTCTGGTGAGGCTGTGTGCAGGAGCTTCCATCACACCCTCATGGAAAGGAACAATGCGACCAAACTGAAATCAGCCTTGCGCTTCCCAGGTGCCCCCCTACATGCCTTGACGAGGGCCTGGAGGCCCACCAGGGCCCTTGTTTGCGGGTACAGGTAGTTATGGTGCTGCATTAGGGTTTGTGTGCCCTCTCACCTCAACCTGCTCCTTTCCTTTTGCAGTCAGGGAAGGACAAGGATGCCATTGATAAAATCTTCAAGAACCTGGATGACAATGGTGATTCCCAAGTGGACTTCAAGGAATTTGTCATCTTCGTGGCATCTTTGACTTGCCTCTGTCACAAATATTTTGAGCAGAAAACAGCCAAATAATTGTCAAACTGCTCACAAGAAGCTGTCTTCGTCTGCTTCATATGCTAGCGGTATGGATCCCTTCAATTCTTCCATGTCCTGCCATGAAGTTCACAAGTGTGCTGGACTGTAAAAATAAATCCTACTGTGCTTCCTTCCCTGTCTTGACTGTTAATTTCTGCTCCTTTGTGGAAGAGCCTGGGTCTAACAGCTCCCACTTTCACTGAGTATTTTCTCTCTTTCTCATCTTTTTAAAATTCTGTTCCCGGCCAAAAGGCCCAATAATCATCCCAGCACAGAGGTTGCATGAGGGCTGGAGCCATGAGTCAGCTGGAGGCTGCTTTTACATGGCAGCATCTCTGGGATGCAGCCTGCCAAGCTTCAGCTGGTGGCAATGGCAGCCTAAATTGCAGCCACACGTGTGCCACCACGACTCTATGGGACAGGTCTCAAGGGGGTTGCCTCTGAGCCTGCTTGGTACCCACAGCCATGGGGTTGTTGCAGTGCTGCCATGCAGGCTCCTTCTTGGTTAAAAAACAAAACAAAACACTTTTGTTTTTCAGCATGGAGGATTCCATGCAGTTTTATGTGCTGGTGACTCACCACAATACCTCACCCAGCTCAGGTGGATTTACTTGCTATAACATGATAAGGCTTTTCCACCAATATGACATTGCTATACCATTGGCAATGTTGGGTTGCACACTGTAAACATTATATTTTAAATATATTTCAATACCCTCCAAATAGCATGCCATTGTATTTCTGCATGAAGCAAGACTAATGACAGCAGTTCTTGCTGCTTTACCTGAAAAATGTCTGCGGGGAGAAGTGGAGGAGTTTGCTTTCAGTGGGGAGGGCAACATACACCAGCTGTGACTCAGCAGCTGGAGCAAGACTGAACCACCTGGTATTTTGGAGTCCTTTGCAGGTGAACATCCCAGTGCAAACTGG
>VZRU01002463.1:14915-31323 GCA_013398155.1 Pedionomus torquatus
TCCTGTGTTGAGGACTCCAGAGCTGGACACTGTACTCCAGGTGGGGTCTCACGAGCACAGAGTAGAGGGGCAGAATTACCTCCCTTCTGGCCACACTTCTTTTGATGAAGCCCAGGATACGGTTGGCTTTCTGAGCTGCCAGTGTGCACTGCCAGGTCATGTTGAGCTTCTCATCCACAAGCACTCCAAAGTCTTTCTCCTCAGGGCTGCTCTCCAGCCATTCTTTGCCCAACTTGTATTTGTGCTTCGGATTGCTACATCCCTGGTGCAGGACCCTGCATTTGGCTTGGTTGAACTTTATGAAGTTTGCACAAGCCCACTGCTCAAGCCTGTCCAGGTCCCTCTGGATGGCATCCCTTCCCTCCAGCATGTCAACCACGTCACACAGCTTGGTGTCATTGGCAAACTTGCTGAGGGTGCATTCTATCCCACTGTCCACGTCTCTGTGAAAGATATTAAATAGCACTGATCCCAGTAACGACCCCTGAGGAACACCACTTGTCACAGGCCGCCACTTAGACATTGAGCCATTGACCACAACCCTTTGAGTGCGGCCATCCAGCCAGTTCCTGATCCACTGCGTAGTCCATCCATCGAATCCATAACTTTCCAATTTTGAGACCAGGATGTCGTACAGGACAGTGTCAAACACGTTGCATAAGGGATCCAAAATTATCCTTTTATTCAATTGTTAGAGGTCCAATCCCATACTTCCCTGTCCAATGGCTGCTGTGCAGCTCCTCACCTGCGAGGGCTGGCAGATTCCAGTATCACATCCCTCACTATTTTGTCAAGGCAATAAATGAGAAAAGCACTCTCCTTATTGCAAAGGAAGTTGATTATAAATCACGAAGGTAAATTTCGTATATTGCATATCTATCTACCTAGTGGTGTAAGCCATCCTTGAATAAGGGAATTTAGGTGATACTACAACTGATTGGTACATCCTAATTTTTTTAAATGTATTTTTCATTTTCCAAGTTTAGCATTAGCATCTAAACAGTTTCCTCTGCATTGCTTCATAATACTCATCCTCACTGAAATTATTTTTTATACCACTGTGTGGCACTAAACGCAGCCTTTTTATTACCCACTGAGCCCAAAATGCTATGTATCATTAATGAGACAATGTAAAGAGTTTGTGCTTAGATTTAAAAAATTCAGAAGTGTTCTGAACATCATGACAATTTTATTTCTAAACAAATAGTCTATGTCCCATCAAGAGCTTTTCACTGATCTCAGTGGAAGCAGCAGGAGCTGAGAGCCTGGCAGAGGCTCCATCTCCTGGGCTTCTAGTCAGGTTTAGCTGCAACATCCCAGTTTCACCCTCGCTCCCCCTTGGTTTTAAATGGCAAATCCCTTCTGCAATTTATTGTAGCATTGTTCTACACCTCATTGTGATCACTTTTCAATCACATCTTTTAAAGAGCGTATTGGTGAAAAGTTCCTGTCTTGTCAGCCAAGAGATTCACCTTATTCCTCCATTTTACCCATCAGATTTTTGAGCCACACTGTTCAGCAATGAGAGCTGTATAATCATTGTGAGCAATACTGTAATTTACCCCATATTTCACTCTTATTTCCTAAACTTCCTGCCCCCCGGTGCCTGATACCCACACAGTTTCACTCACTCCCTAATGCCATTATGCCCATTTTCCAGGCATTGTGTATAGGTTTTGTCAGTGCTCCTAGAGCATTTGAAGATGTAGTTTGTTCTACTTACCTGCATTTCTGCTCAGAGCAGCCCAAAGCTGCTTTGTAACTGCTCCATCTCCCAAAATGACCACCAGCCTGTGTGATGAGTTCAAGCAGCCCTCACTTCCATGAGGGGATACTGGAGCCATCCCTCTTGTCACCAGCTGAAGTGTGCTTTGAAACAAGTGGGATGTTATTTTTCTGATTATTCCTGCAGGTCCCAAACCTGCAAACTCTTACACTTGTGTTTCACCCTCCTTAGGCCCCCTGGTCCCAGCGGTACCTGTGGGGACACCTGGAGAGCCCAAGGGCCATGCTCAGGAGTGCAAGGATGCTGTGTGCTGCTTTGCTGACCGAGGGAGCTGTGCATGTTCAGAGCTGAAGCAAGAGGGAGAAGGGTTGGGTTTTAATTTTCCCTGCAGATCTTTCAAAAGCTGTAACTCAGTGATGAATATTCATTTCAGTGTAGTACTGAAAATTCAACTGATGACACCTCAGAGGGAAAATGATCCAGGAATAAAAGAAATTAACATATAGCTCCCACCTTATCATGGAACAAAAGTGACTCTTCAGAATATATTATTTAACCTAAAAGCATGTCAGTAGAGTCGCTTTAATATATTTCGATCCACTAATTTTCTTCCCTGGTACTATTAATTTTGAAACCAAAGTTTACTGCAAATATACTGTGTGTTTCCTTCCAGTAAACTTTTCTCATTCAAGATTGAAACTGCAGAGATGTCAAACCTACTTTTATACCTACCATTTAATCCCCACTCTCCAGCTGAAGTATATTGCATAAAATGAGATAGTTTAAGAAACAGTTTAAAGCAGATGTAAGAGAAAGGAAAAGACATCATAAAGAGCATCTCAGCAAATATGAGCTAACAATTGTAAGCGGGACGTGTTGACTTATTTTAATGATAAATAAGATATGGGAAAAGATACTACTAGCAAGTGACAATATGGAAAATCATCATCTGTGATGTGCTTCAAATTAGGCAAGGCTTAAAGGCAGAGTTCAGAAAATCAGCTACAAAGCAAACAGCAAGTCAACCAATACCTACTTTGGTTATTCTATACAGAAAAAAAAAATAAAATTTTATCAACAGCGGATACCTTCTTACAGATGAAGGTACTCCAGTATCTATAGGTGTCATTTTGAAATTTGGTGGGCTACGGTCAAGCTCTCTGATTTTTAAAATGACACATTGAAATCTTCTTTGTGAGTGTTATACAGGAAAAATAGGCATAATGTTACCTAACCCTGAAGTCACTCGTGGTCACTTACGTTATGGTTTTACCTGGGAAGGTTCCTCATTATTTTACCTTCAGGTTCACTCGGGCTCATGGAAAAACAAAATTAATTCACCCAGTTAATCACAGTAGTTATCTCCCCAGTAAACCCGCTTTGGGGCTGGAAACAATATTTCCCCAGGCGCTCTGAGCATCCCTCACTAGCAACATGTACTTTCAACACTTGACCATCACTGCAAAGATCAAGCTCTTTGCAAAATACCTTTTAGCTGTTGGTTTCCTTATAAAAGGTGGGTAGAGGCGGAGGAGGGGATGCTATCTATCTTTCACACAACAGTCTCACTGTGAAAATTGCAGGAGCTAGAAAATTGCATTTGCACCTTTCCTCGGCTGAAACCCACACATGCCAGCTGAGGACACTAAATAGCAGGAGCCAGGGTGGCAGGAGGTCCAGGACACCTGCGCTCTGCTCCCTCTAGCACATCAGGGACTGGAGAGGTTGAAGAGGCCTGAAAAAGGCCATAAGAGAAGGAGCACGTCTCTGCAACCTGGTAGATGGAGTACATAGTCAGCAGCGCAGGTGTCTGTCTCAGATAGGCTATAAGGGCCAATTCTGTATTTTAATCAATAACTACTTAACACAAACTACACAGCCGGCACAACTGAAAAGATACTCTTTGCCAGGGAAGTTACGAAGCTATTGAATAGTAGAACTATGGTCACTGCTCGGGTCCTCTCTCTTGGACCATATTCTCTGGAACAGGCTGAAAAAGTCACTGCACAGGATGGAAGGGAGCATCCCCTCTTCCTCCTCCTCCTTCTGCTCTGAGCAGGCAGCCAACCCTGTAAAATAGTATAAAACTGTAAGTGATGCTCAGGCCACCACCAGCAGAGTGAAAGTCCTACCAGCAAGTCTTCCCCACCCTAACCACTCAGCAGTGCTTGGCAAAGCTGTGAATGAAAAAAAAAGCTGACTCCTGCTCAGATACCTGGAAGAAAGGATCAAGACATCTGTTTGCTAAAGAGGGTTCAAGGCAGCAATGTCTGGAGGGCAGGTCTGGAGCTTGCCTGGTGTCCTCTGGGACATCACCTGCTGCCTGAGTGCAGGCAGCTCCTTGACGCTTTTGTGTCCCTTTCTGAGATACTTTTCCCATGTGCTGGGAGCAGAGCCTGGAGCTTAACAGAGGTTTCTGCAGGCTGCTCAGATCCACCCACCTGGAAATTAGTCATTCCAGCAGCTAATTGCCTATGCTTTTGTACCGATTTTTCAGGCCATTTTCTTCCCCAGACTTGTTCCTTTTTTCTCCCCTCAGTCAATAATTTTTTTCCTGCTGTACCAACCTGAAAACTTCTGGGTCACAGCTCCATTCTGGAAACTGCTCATTATCTGAAGGGAGAGAAAACTCTGAATTTTTTAAAGGGTGCAACTCTGCTGCTGTCCAACAAGTGATCAGTAAGTGCACACACCATATTATGCTGCAGGACTAGGCTAGAGAATATTCTAGAAATAGGTTTGACTTTGCCTAGTAAACCTTTCCATTATATCCAAATATATTTTTTTCCTCATGATTTTATAGCTCCCTATTTAGACATAATTGTCAATAACATCTTCTTTTGCTTTATGACAGGCAGAAGTAGGTCTCTAAAGTATTTAGAGAGTATTTCTCTGTTCCATTCAGATAGAACAAAAGGTTTCTGAAAAGAAATGGATAATAAAACTGAGTGGAGATGTGCTGCGAGAGCCAGGAACTTCCTCTCCAGGATATGAGTACAAGCACAGAGACTGAATCAGCCTGTAGATCACTGACACAGTTTCAGCCTTGCTACCTAAAAGGGTTTCAGTCTGGTGAAGGCTTGAAATTCCAGGATTGTGGGTTTGCTTTGGAAACATTTTAATGTTCAAATATTATTTTCCCTTAGTGCTTCTAAATCCTTGTCCGTGATTATAGCTCCTTTCTTCCCCCTCATTTACAAACCCTGCTCTGTGATTTAAGTCTGTGATGCTTTGACCAAGCAGTTTTAAATTAAGACGTTCAGGAAGACACTGATACATCACAAAAGTCAATTTTGTGTTTCTGAATTAACTTCCTCACCTGTGCTGACCTCAGCTAGTTCCGTCTCCCCATACTCTCCATGAGATTTCATATCCATCATTGTAAGTCAATAGGTTTAAAATGCTGAAGAGTAAAACCTGCAGAACAAGTGAAAGGCCAAAGACCCCGTGCCCTCTGCTGTTCTTTCTGTAGGTAGCACTAAGAGGGCTGTCTGAAATGAATATTCAATCTCCTGTGACAAAAATAGCCTCTTCTACCCTATCACTGCCTTCCCAAATGAAAAGGCAGGGAGAAAGAGAAAGCCCACAGCTGCAGCTGCAGGAGAGCTGGAAATGATCTCTGTTAAATAATAAATCTCAACTTAATCAGGGATGATGCTAGGTTTGTCCTCCGAGGTCTCTGTGGTCGGAGGCAAAGACGTGTGCCTTGCCTGGGGCACAGCCTAGGGCTAGGGCTGGGAGAAAGGGAAAGCCCAGGGCTGCAGTTTTAGGGTGCTGGAAAGCATCTTCCAGAGCAAACCTGGGGCTGCTGCTTGGTTTCGCTACTGCAGAATACGTGATGAGCCTGGAGCTGGGTGCCCAGCCATGTGCCACCTTACGTTCCAAATTTGCAAGGATGCTGAAAGTCCTTAGGCTGGTATCACTCCCAGCCGTCCTCTGAGAGGAAGGAGGATTTTTGCCTGGTTTTGTCAGGGACAAGTGCAGTTTCTGCAAGGCCAGGTACTGCCCTACCGGTCTTTGGGTAGGAAGACTCTGTGGGCTTCCTCGCATCACGAGGCAGCAGCTCCTCGCTGACAGCCTGCCCTTGCTCACAAGCCTCTGCCGGCACATCGCCTCAGCTCTGCGAGCTAGAGAGACAGGGAGGATAAAGAAGAGCAGGATAAAGGCAAGGCAGCACAACAGGGTGAGGCAGACCTGCAGGAAAGGCCACTTTACCCCGACTGAATTTGAGCTGTATCCTTGCTTCTCCCTGCTGTCCACATTGTCCTCCTCCTTTTCCTTCCTGTTTTCTTCCTGTCCAAATATGAAGGAGCTTTCAGTGGAATGGCACTCTGTGGTTTATTTTCTAAATAACAAACTGAAACATTTCTCTCCTGCTAAGTCCCAAAAAAATCAAGCAAAAGAACTGTCCTCCTCTTGACAGAAGCAGCTGCTATTTTGGCTGGCAGTTCAGCCAGCACAACGTAGTCCTTTCTAGCGAGTCTCACACTGCTGCATGGCAGCTCAGCTTTTCAGCCCTCAGAGAATGAGCACATTAGGAGCTGAATATAAGCAATGTTTGCTTCCAATTTGCTCAGGCTATGCCCAATTACTTTATTAATGGACTGGTTTGCAGCAGGGCTCAGCTGAAACAAAGCTGTGCTTTAGGTTTAATTTTGCAGTCCTCCCAGTTTTAGAGAAATAAAGATGAAGTGATGTTAACTTTCCTCTGTGGGATACCGTTTACAGAAGCATGAGGAAAAGATGCCTCTATGGGCAGCCTCTCCTCTGCAGAGCTCTGTGCTAATGAAAGCAAAAGAACAAATAATTTTATTTTCCTGATACCTTTGATTAGAACAGGATATCTCATCAAGAGATAGTTCAACAGCTTTAAATATCCATTTAATAATTCCTTCACAATATTGAGCGTGATGCTTCCCTCTGCCAAGCAAGTCCAGGCTCCTCCTGCAATCCCACTTTTGGACTGAGTGCTCCTCTCTAGGAGTGTTTCATGTCCTCAGAAAAGCTGGGGAAGGCTTTTCAGAGAGATCCAGGAGAGCTCTGGATCAGCTTTCTGGGGTATCAGGAATATGGTTGCTGACAGCAGTGTGCAGGTAGTGATAACTGTGTGCTTCCGAAAACACTGAGCGAGGCTACTAATCCCTGAGCAGGAAGGGGACACAAGTATCACCCCCACCATCATCCTCACAGACAAGGCTTTGAGAGTCTAGACGAGACGACAGGAAGAGGAGGTAACTCTACATAGGTTTCCACTGTTGGAAAGCAAAATTTTGGCCACTTTAATACTTTGCCTCTGAGAGATGAAAACATCTAGTACACATGCTTGGAAATGCTTTCTGTAGAAGGAATCAGTGCAGATGGAGCAGTCTCCCACAGAGCTGTACAAAACATGCTGGAAGGTTGCTGTCTTGTGAGATGATGTCCGGAGCCTGATATGAACTGGCCCCATGCCTGGACCGAGACTCAGCAGTGCTGCACGCTGTCCCATCCACAGACTTCTCTGTAACCCGAGGAGGTCATCTTTAAGCCAAAGGGTTTAGCAGTGCCTACTTGCTGCTTTTAACTGGTGGTGTGACCGACCTCTGCCATTTTAAAAATCTACCTGTTTTTTAAAAAAATTACCTTCAAATAAACATAAAGCAATTACTAATATATATACTGTCATATGGAGCCTATTCATGTATTTACATTTTTTTTAAAGACTTGGGCTTCATATAACATTGTAAAAATAAAACAGAAATTATTTCTTCTCACTGCCTGAGGGGGGCTAATAAGCCTAGATGTTTAGCAATAAGTACCCACCTCCCATTGAAATTTTTATTTTGATCTTTGAAAGCATACATAATACTGAAGCACAGGTGGAAAAGAATATAAGAAGAGGAGAACATACAAACTTGGTGTCACATTTTATAATTACACAGTCTCTTCAAATGGCACCAAATGTCAGCTATACTTGGGGACCAGAAGCGGTGGCTCTCCTCCTGCCAGACTACAAGAATGCTGATATATTGTCATCAAACAAGACGTGGACCTTGGTAGAAAGATGTGGGGATTAAGAGCCTTGCTTGGAAAATCCCTCAAAGCGATTTAGGAAAAGTGCTGGCTCCCCAGTTGCAGTTGATAGCAGGGTACTAAGTTTCGCAACTGGTCAACAATATGGGGTGATAGAAGACGATTCATGATAACACACAAAAGAGCCTTAGATGTTTTGTTATAGGATATCATTTGTTCTCTATTTACATAGTGCCTTTGTTTCAAAGTACAAGTGAAGGATAACAGCAGTGAAACGGAAAGCAATACTTGACAATGAAAGCAAACAAGCCATCAGCTCTGGACCTCAAGTGACAACAATAGATTGAGTTTACAGAGGGAAAGAAAAAGATCAAGACAGTGGGGGAAGCAGCATAAAAGAAAGGGCACAGATTCCTATGGCTATATTTAGAGATTAAATTGTGAATTATAAGGAAGCACTTTTTTGCTGCATCGCCTCAAGGTAAGGTGCAGAGACCATGTCCCCTTTTCTTTTAGACCTTTTCTCATGTCCTCCTTTGCTGATGATGGTGCCTCAGTCTTCACTATCCCATTGCGATGGATGATGCAATTTTTAAATCATCTGCAGAGTAGGTCCACATTACACTGATGAGCCTGACCTTCTGAGAAGCACTGCAATGCTTAGCAAATTCATTTCTCTCCCTCAAATATCTGAATATCACCATGCCCTTTGGCCCCTTCTTCCCCAAAGAGATTCTGCCTCATCCTTATCATCATGTACACTCTGTCAGGAGAACTGATACTCCTTTTCTCCCCTACGCACTATTGTATATATTTTCCAGTGCTCATCTGCCTCCATCCTAGGAAGAGGCTGCAGCTGGGCTCACTGGAACCACTGAAGTCCCCAGGAAGGCAAACGAAGATGATGGGAAGGGGAAAAAGAGAGTATGGGGATGAGACAGGGTTAGGGAGGATCACCTTTCAGGGCATTAAACCAAGACTGTGGTTATAATTTCTATATATGCAGGAAGGAACAAACACCCTCATGTTGGCCAAATAAAACCAAATGTATTCATTTCCATAGGCCATAGGCAAAGAAGTACAGCCAGTAGCTGAGGGATTGAAGGCAGTGGCCTCGTTGTCCTCCAACAGCTCTAGCCTGGTGTGGCAGACAGAGGCATACTCTGCCTCCCCAATCCACTATGGAAAATCATAAAAGCAAACTCTTCAGGACATATGGAGCAGGATGGGGCCCCCAGATAAGTAAGAGATTCCACAAAGTACCAGCAGTGTTAAGAGACACATCTCTGACTTTGGCCTTTTAAAAGCCCCGGAATTAAAATTATAATTAATAGTTGTCCCAACAGGTTTTGGCTCCACTTAACAAGATCCCTCAAACAAAGTCCTGAGTCGACTTATTCTTTTCGGACTGGCTTCTGCAAGATCAAGGACTATTTGCTACAACAGGCTGGCTACTGACCTACATAGAGCAGCAAAGCTCAATGCAATAAAGGGCAAAGCTGAGCTTCCTTTTTAAAAATAATCTAAGTTTAGAAAGAATTTAGATGCTGGTGTAGCCGTGTGACTCCAGAAGCTGCAGAGCCTAAAGCCAGTGGTTTAATCTGTACCTGATTCTTGGCAGACCTTGTGCTGCTGATGATTTTGCATCTAAAAATCTCTGTTTAAGGTCTTTTTAGTTCTGAATGGCAGAGGCATAGATGGAGGCACAAAGAAATCACATTTCTTATTAGGTAACAGTCTCTAAACATAGTATTTTATATTAATTTAAAGAGATCTGCTCTAATTTATGCATAGTGCTGAACCCAAAGGAGGTTCAAATTCCTGACCTAGGCCTCTAGGCAGTATGGCAAGATAAACAAAAATCTTAATAATGTCTCTCATTAGATGTCTCTAGTTGCTTACATGTCTTTTAACAGTTTTCAGGGGTGGGATTTTACAAAGTGCTCAGTGCTACTCTGACTCTGACCTTGTTGCTTCCAGTGATTGGGGCATTCATTCAAAACAGATCCAAATGTGAATATATAGCTCAGGACATGGGGGAGCCTTTCTTTCCCTTACTCTTATGAAGTAATATTTTGCTTGTTAAATCACATTAACTCAGTCTTATGCCAGCCCTGAAATAATTTATCCCTGTAGATCCTATCTTCATCTTGCTATTATTCAAAGTGGTTGGTGTTTGATGACCTAAGCACACAGTCAATCTTATAATTTATTAATTTGCATCAGGAGATTTTAAAGGTGCAACTTATGTCACATCTGAGCACAACACCTTTACATGTGAGAAATTACTGGCCATCCATTTTGTGATCGAAGGCGTACAGCAAGATTAGTGATCATCTGTAGCTCAGCTGTTATTTTTACTGGGTTATCAAAGCTCTGGGGAGGATTTTGTAAAGCTATTTAGCCTGAAGGAAGGGATTAAAGAGGTTTCTCCCCATGAAACATCTGTTGCAAATGTACTTTCTAATATTCAGAGCAGAATGTTAAAGTTAGTCAGAAAGGGGAAGGAGTTCAGCAGTCGTGCTCTCTGCTTGGTCTCCCCATGGGTCAACCCACTGTTTCTTTCCCAGCCCAAAGCAGAAGCTGCCTCCACCACTACAGAAGAGAGGACTTCTTTGGAGGCTGTGTCTCTCAATACCCTGATGGGATACTGCAACTTCTTCCTCGAGCTCTCCTCCCTTTTGTCAATTAATGAGAAACTTGGACACTCATCACTTATGAGTCCCTTAAAGTGACTCTTACAGTCAGAAAGGCCATGATCTCCTTCTCTTCTTGCCCTAATTCCCAGACTCTACACTCGTGCTTTTGTGGTATATGCACTTGCACACACTTTTTTTTTTCCCCTTCCCAACGGGTACCTGCTGGAATAGTGCATAAGCATGCCTACTTTGAGTAATAGCTGATTATTTTCTCAAGTGGAGCCCATTATCTACAATCCTTCTATTTCTGTGATTCAAAAAAAAAGAAAAAAAAAGAAAAGAAAAAAAAATCTGTGCTGGCTAAAAGAAAAATAAAATAATGGTGTATTAAACAAACTTGGGTACTAGCAGTTCTGATAGTATATATATGGCCCAAAAGGTGTTTTCTGTACCTTTACTCTTTCATGGGGCTCTCTCAAGCCCACTTATGCCAGTCCCAGGATAAAGCTTGTACTTTAGGGTCAAGGATAACTTTTTTTTACCAGCAGCAGTTAGGACTAAATTGTGCTATGCTTTTACTTCTTACAGTATTGCTTTCTATCATATTTGGGGAGAAAGGAGATATCCAATAATAAGCAAGCACATTCACCACAGAGCAATACACACAGTGCAAACTTAGATGCCAGAAGAAGTTGGGATAGAAACAAACTCTTGGTTTATTCTCCTGCTTCATGCACTGGAGATTTTCAGAGAAATTGAGGAGACTAGACTTGATGTTCCTCATTCTTAGTTCCTTTTTTATTATTGAGTTTAAGAAAGCAGGCCGATTTTTTTCCTTTTCAAAGTATAAGGAGAATTTAATTCTCCCCCTCTATATGAGAAGGGGAAAAGTTACATACTCGTGCTTATATATGCTGGTCTTAATAAACTGGAGCTTCAGGAAAGTAGGAAAATGGCTTACTGGTAGCATGACAGCAGTACCCTAATAAGAACCCTAAGCGACTCTGATGACACTGCATTTTTGCCCTCAGTTCAGTCACAGGCAAGTGACAAACCCCTTAAAAACACATCATCATTGTTGCTGATGATGATATCCCCTCAAACACAAGGAGTCACACAACTATGGTGGCTGCAGAGTGCTTCATAGGATATACCTGTCCTTGTCACCCTGTGCTCCCAGTTCAGAGGAAAGGGACAGTAGTTTCACATTCCTCTGGGCCCAGCTCTGCTCCAGGTGAGCTGCTGCCAGTAGACACATGAGCACAGAAGCAGTTTCGGTGAGGCAAGGTGGTATTCACTATGCCTGTGTTAATAAAGAAGCAAGTTTACTAAGATGAAGTTTAGTTTTTACTTTTTACTCCTAAAGCGGGATACTTGGGGAGCTCCCAGGTGGGCCCAGGACTTACACCCCTGTGGTCATCCAGAGATGGAAGAGGTTTCTTCTTGCAGAACCAGGTTGTGGTAACAGAAAGTAGACCAGAAATTTATAAAAGACTGATTCAGACATATATAGGAGTTAGAATACAGTTTCTAGTGCTGAGTTTGAGGAGAGGGTCATAAATAAGAAGACAGACAGTAAAATAACAGCAAATGCCTGTGCCTACTGCTATAAATTGCATCTCAAAGATTAACTGGTTGAGGTGTACCAGCCAAGCATTCCCACTATGGCATGGGCTTTAAAAAGTCCTTAAACACTTCACTTGGTTATACTGTTATACTGGAAATCCTGGTGAATGCATCCTGAAATGTGACAGTGGATACAGTGGCAAATGACCAGGATATCTTTCCAAGGCAGTGAGGAAGGGAGAACCAGACTTCTCCCATCGCTGGTATGCACAGGCTGTGCCACGGTACCACTTGGGATTTCACCCTCAGTGCCTTTTCAGACCTTTTGGTTGAGAACAACAAAATAGTGAAACACGTGAGTTCTTGTCTACTAAAAGCTGGAGTAAATCCAGAGTAATGTCACAAGGGTCATAAAACAGCCTGTAAATAACCGCCGAAAACCTGGGCTATATTAATACTGGTGATATGTGATTTTAAAAAGCTATCATTCCTCTCAGCCGCTGTGCCCACATCCAGGTGACACGCTGCCCCCTCTGTGGATGGCTGGGACACAGCAGTTGACTTGGCAACTGCTGCTGTAATCAAATATTTTCCCTCCGAATCAGAAAGTATTAAAAACATACTGACAAAGTGCACTCTGCATTTTTCTCATGTAATAAATCTGCTTTCATATTTAAAGACCATACTTCTTCCCCTGGCAAGACAAAACTGTGGAATATTTGTTTCCTCAGAAGGCGCTGTAGCAGCCAGATTGCTGGAGGGCCTGTGAAGGGGCGATGCAGAAGTGCAAAAGTGGAGCTTTGTGCAGGTTGCTGCTGGTGGAGTCACAGGAGATGTTCTAGGGACGTGCATGGGCTTTGCTGAAGATACTGCAAGGAGCAAGCCATTATATGGCTCACAGACCAGCTGCCTAATGCAGGACAGAAGTCTGCCAAAGCCCTCACTACACTGGGAAAAGAACTGTCACCCAGTCACATCAAAACATTTCCTGCATTCCCCATAGTACATGGGTTCCCACTACAACACATTTCGAGGCTTGGCCCAAGGCAGGTGAGGACATTTACTCATGTTATAAGAACTCTGCAGAATCTGTACAGGCTGTTGTGACCTGTACTTAAAGCCATTTTGACTCATTCTTTTCAGAGAATGTCTTCTGTTGGGGGATGGGTGTATGAGAAAGAAGCTAAGACAACTTCCAGGTACACCCTGCCTTTGGGGGTTGCTGCCTGGCTTTAGAGGACATAGAGCTGTCCCCTGAAAAGAGTGACCAGAAATAACCACAGCCTTACATGACATATGCAGCCAAGCCTCAAATACAGATGATAAATATTGTGCCTTGTATATAATCGTGGCTATTCTATTTAATAAAGGTATCATTAACTACTTATCAGCCAGTGGTTTTACAACACTCGCTAGTACGGCAGGATCAGGATTCATGGTGTGAATGGTAGCTACCTTTTTTTCCTATGTTTTTTGCAAAATAACTCTGGGGAGGCATGCATAGAAGCAAAGCCTCTGAAACACATTTAATTAGATAAGCTGAATCTGCAATGTAGAATTTGGAAACCATCCAGGTGCAGGATGGATAATTCAGTAATCTGGCTGGGTGATAGTGGGCCCTGCTGATTTAGAATCATTTATATGGGAATCAACTGCTGCTCTTCTGGGTTTCTCTTTCCCCTCCAGCCCAGTAATTAATTTGACGACCCTTTCTCCCATCTGAAGTTTCTGGGGTCCTCACATTGCCACCTCTCTGCCCTGAAACACACTCATACGTTTGGTTTTTCAGGACCGGTTTTGCAGGTGTAGAGAAATGGAGTGGCACAGAATAGTGAGACCATTGCACTCCAAGGGTAATGGGGCCATAGAGGAGAGGACCTCCCAGCTCCCCAGTCCTATGCGATTTCTGCTGTATCTTCTTCATAACCAAGAAACTCCCTCTTCAAGGGAGTGAAGGGGTCTCCGTGTATCTCCTGCTGTGTCCCTCACTGATATTTATTTCCCTGGAAGCAGGCTGTAGAAATAAAGAAATGAGAGAGACAAGACTACAACTTGCACAAGGGCTGATAAGCTGCTTAAAGCAGCTCCAGGACCAATCACAGTCATCGAGATACTCTCAATTAGCAGCACTGTGTGTGTTTCGAAGGGCACCCTGATGAAGAAACAGATATTATCCTTCAGATTGGCAACGTAGTATCTGGAACAAGCTTGCATAACATTATAATCTAGAATTCAAGGTGTCCGTGGCTCTTGCCCAGGTAACTGCACCTGAACTGTTACCTCCTCACAGGTTAAGGTTAATTCACCAGAGTCCTAGTCCTCATCTTTTAACATTGCTCGAAAAGTGCTGGAAGTGTGTCATATCCCCTGCATTCACATATCTGGGGGCCAGAGATGAAACCTGAGCTGGTCCATCACCCTGAGGGAGCAGGGAAGCGGCAGAGCAGCCAGAGAGCAGAGTGATGGCTTCTGCTGCCGGAGGGAAGGGGGAGATGGGGAGCTGTGGAGGAAACTCTTCAGTGGAGGATGGAAAGCAATGAGTCTTCAATTCTCTAAACTGCACAGCAGATTAAAAAGAGGAGTCGCTGCCTGGCATTTTCTCTCTCACCAGCAAGCTGCTGGCCAGCTGCTTCAGAAGGAAACTCATCAGTTTGTTTACAGTGTCACCTGGAGCTGTAAAATAATTTTTCTGTAGCTAGAAAATATTTGGGCTTAACTGACACTGCTGCAAGCCCAGGGAAAAATACGACAAGGGCAGGGGAGAGAAGACTGAAAATGCAGGAGACGTGCTGTGTGTGCACAGCAGGCTGCTGGTCCCCGAGCAGCCAGTAATCACTCCTGCCTGCCTGGCAGAGCAGGTACTCCCTGTGTGCGTGCAGAATGCAGCTGAGGAACGCATCTGTGCTCCAGAGGATGCTTCAGCTTCATCAGCCTGCGAGCAAGAACCAAGGCATGTCTTACAAGTAAATGATCTTTGAATGACAGAACACATGAAGGCTGATTTCAGAGGGCTTTGTGTGCTGGGTTGGGTTATTATGTGTGTAATAAGGCAGAGGCAGTGACTGAAGCGTTCCCTGCAGCTCTCTCCTCCCTCACGTGAGCTCCCTGGTACTCACTCACACATTTGCTTTCACAGTGTAATCTGGCTTCCTGCGAGAAGCGCTCATTTTTGTCTATCCTTCTGCCACAGTTTTGCAAAACTGCAAAAGCAGGCTATCCTTGAGACATCTAACGCTCAATTCCTTTTGGTTGAAAAGTTTGGATTTCCATTTTGGGAAAACAGTCGTGCTGTAGCTCCATTGCAGGAGGACCTTTTAATAGCCTGATGTCTGATGTCCCTACAATTAATCATTCTTGCCCAAAACAATTTATTTAATATGTCAGAGCTAAACAAAAGTGCAAATATGTCATGCATATGCCATACAAATTACCTGTTCAACTCTAATAGCATTCAAGCTTCATGAGATTCCTTTGCTGGTACCTGGACCTGCTATCTGAGAACATTCTACATAAATCTAGTCTCTTCAAATCAGGACAGAACCCATTTTTTTTGGTGACAGAGCAAGGAAGGGAGCCTGTGCTTTACTGTTTTTAATAACAGAACAAGAAGTAACAGTTTTCTTTTTCCAGGATTCTCCAGTATTTTTCACAATCAATATCTTTTTTCTTTGAAGGTAAACATATTGCTCTTTTGCTGGTTGAAATACAAAACCGAGGAATCTATATTAATCTCATCATTTTAAGCTGAAAAAGCTACCGGTACTCAAAGAAGCTAGCAAGAACAGACAGATGACCAGCATCAAGGTTCCACTGTGGTTTGACTCTTGCTGCGTGTCTGCTGTCCAGACAGTTCTCTCTCTGACTACAGAGACCAGAGTGGAAGTGTTGCCTTTATACTGTGTGCATGCAACATGGACACATACTGACTCCATTTCTTCTAACAAACATCTCACTATTTGCCTCACACTTACCTCCACACACACACAGAGTAGCATCTTTTCTGCAGAACACTCACTATCTCGCTACAGGACTGTGCACAACCCGAAGCAAGGAACACCCTGAAGCAATAAACTGATGAAGTAGTAAGCCAAACTAAGTGGCATAAACCCCAGGTATTGTAGGAATATGGTGAGATGGGAATATACTAGTTTACAGCTGACAATCCAATTCTGGTTGATTTCAATCAAATCTGATGAACAGCTCCAGAAGTCACAGGTGGGACTAACAAAAAGGTGAACAAGCAGACAGAAGGATCCCTACAAAACCAAAACAAAACTAAATTAATCCAGGGACTGCTCTGTCTTCTTAGGACCCAGCTTAGAAAACACATACCCATTCATAGGCAAGTATGGGAAAGGGCAGGTAAACTTCTCTGGTAGGTGGAAAGTCATGCTGATATAATACCCTACTTCCCACTGCATAGAATCATAGAATGGTTAGAGTTGGAATGAACCGTGAAGATCAC
>VZRU01002463.1:31380-42830 GCA_013398155.1 Pedionomus torquatus
GCTGGACCTGTTCTAACAGTTCTATGTCCTTTCTCTGTTGAGGACTCCAGAGCTGGACACAGGACTCCAGGTGGGGTCTCACAAATGAGTAGAGGGGCAGAAGCACGTCCCGTGACCTGCTGGTCACGCTTCTTTTGATGCAGCCAGATGCAATGATGCATGTCCAAATCTTTTCCAAATCAAACCTATACCTGTGCTTCCATTTCTGTCTGAGATAGATGCATGGTCCAAGCAGCATCTTTTGCCCAAAAGCCCTATTTTCACCCCACCTAACTTAGCAGAGCTTAGAGTGTCAAAAGTGCATTGAGGTACAGGCTGCCAAAGAATGTGCTGTGGCCATTTCCCTCCTTTGGGACTCCTTTGAAAAAGGCTGACTGTATAGACAGAATGGTCAGAAATATAAACCATGTGGGATGCGCTACAGATGTTTTTTATTACTTTTTCAGAGTTTGAACTATAAAGAAAACATTCAGGACTTGTCCAGGTCATAAAAGGTAGAGCATTAAAGACAAATGAAATACTATTGAAGAGTTTTTTACATTTCTTATATCCTTCCCGCAATCTTTTCTGCACCAAGACTGGTCCAGTAGTATCAGGTGTAAAATATATTCCCCATGAAGTCCAGAGGAAAATCCCTACATCACTTCTTATGTAGACAAGTAAATCAGGGCAACATGTTATCCTAGATATCTTCAGGCACAAACGTCTTGTTTACACTAAGATACTGTTCAGTGTCTCAAGGCTGCACCTCTAGCAGTCATATAATCGCCGTATTTGAATAGTTTAGCACAATTTTATAGAAACCACAAAGCTTTTCAGGAATATTAGCAAAATCATATGATGGCAAAGGTTACGTGGCACAGGGACAACAATGGAATTCAGCCATCAGAGAATCATACTGGTCACGGATGCAATTCAGATTTAAAGGAGAGCCTACAGGACCCATCATAGTGAATTTCAGAGAGTGAACTTCAGAAGAGTGAAGAACTTGGTTAATATAAAAAAAAAATAACACAAATTCTATCCTGATACCATGAATACAAAGGAAGTTCAAAAGTTCTCATTTAATAAGTACATTAAGAAGTACCAAGTTGAGGTAGTCTGAGAAGCCCCAAACTAACACGTGCAAACAGTAGTTGGATGGTTTCTATGTGCTTCCAGGGTAAAATGATGTTGAAAAGTTTCCAATGCTGTTTACAGTTGTATAAGGCTGTGGTTTAGAATGAATAACTTATTTTAAAAAGCATGCAACAGAGGAGCAGAGCTGCAAGGCCAGCCCAACTACGTGACCATTTCTTTGGGTACCCTACCAGCATAGTTTCAAGATTACAGCCTTTAGTCCCAGACTGAAGATGGACGGATGGACTGTCAGATTAGCCCTGCCCTACAAAGCAGATCTGCCTTTCCCTTTTATCTCCCAGCTTTCACTTCCTTCTGCCTTTCTCCATCTGATTAGATGAATTATCAAAGCATATTTTTGTGCTGAGCAGAAAACCCCATCCCAGTGCAGCAGGGATGGGTTTTCAAAAGCACCTAATCTTGGTTTTGATGAGGCTGTTGATGAACAGAGAAGATGAAGCCTGCTAGTCTGTGATATGAGGCCACCAGATATTCCTGGAGGTTAACCGATGGGTGTTGATGGCTCTGAAAGGCCTCCAAGATTTCATTTATAAAAGTCTGGCTCCATCGCTATCACCTCTCTGTCATCACTTGACCCCCCCTGCACCTTCTTGTTGTCTCCTTGCCCTCAGCCTCTTCCCGATGTCTGCCACCACCATCTTGCCCTTCATGTCTCCTGCTCCTGCCTGGATCTCCTGAAGTCAATGCTGGGGCCAAACCAAGCAGCCTTGGTGGAGTTTATCAGCTCAGGATCTGCCAGCAATAGGTCTTGGCCCCACCAGGGCCAGCGTACCTCACCAAGTTGGGCCTCTGCCATCTGAGGCAACATGAGCACTGAGGAGCCACGATGTCATCCAAACCCAGCAGGGACCTGCGGCACCGTTCCCTCCAGCCATGCCATGCCAGGTCAGGAGCCTCTGCACAAATTACTACGTCTACTTATCACAGCAATCTGCCTGTCAAAAATAGTAGCTTTGGTCTTGAAGTCGGTATGAGGATGATGCTGCACCCAGATTAATGAGCACACTCACTCTCAGCAGGGCCTATTAGCCAGGGTAGGCTGGTGGGTTAATTCAGTTCCAGAGCTGTCTTGTTTTCTAGCCGTGACCTTGTTTGCCTCTAATTTGGGTATCTTTGCATGCTCTCACGCTACATCTTGAGACCTGGCAGCATCTATGCCACTTCTGAAACACCGCTTAGTCATGTAGTTCATGTAAGCCTTAACACACTCAGCAGAGCTATACATAAATATGTTTTAAATATCTAGGCACCAGCACACTTCTCAGGTGGTTTCAGGAATCCAGCCCACACAGCCATTTAATGCCAACCTGAGAGGTGCTGATTACTGCTTCATGTAAAACCTGGCTGACTCTCACAAAATTAAATCAAATTGCAGCATAAAACACAAGAATTGAATTAAAATACTAATGATGACCATACTGCCAACTCACATGAAGAGGGGACAGCTAGAATGGGCACTGGAAAATGTAAGTTCAGTGACAAGCCCTGAGAACTGCTTATGTTTATTTGAAGAATAAAATCCGGTCCATCTCCTTTGGTTTCTCTTGAGGGAGGTAAACCAGCTTGGAAAAGATGTACATAAAGTCTTCAAGAAAACAGTTTAAATGAGGTGACTGTCTTCAGACTTACTTTCAAAATAAATTCCTTTACACTCATAGTGTAGGCTCATAGTCACAAGGTTTAGGGCAGTGGTAGCAAAACATTTAGTAGGCCTTTACCATAAAGACACAACCTGAGCCAAAAAAGAGTTAAAATTTTCAAAAGTCAGGAGAAAATTGCTCATTACACTTGCAATAATCTGAATTACTGCACCATACCCGTATCTTAGTATTACCTAGTCATCAAGGTTGATATATCTTGTTATTGCCATAATTCTCCAAGAAGCAATTGTATTACTAAAGACATGAAAAAAAATGGAATTTTCCTGATTAGTAGGAACAATGTAGCAGGACCCAAAAAAAAAAATAATTGTTTTATTCAGTATCTTGGAGGGATAGACAGAACCAAATTTCTGAAAAATTGCCTCTTTCATGTCTCAGAAAATTGAGCCTGTAATTATATTCTGGATCTTGGTAGAGACTTAGTTTTTTATATCATTGTATTGCACTTCTTCTTTATATGTATGTTAATGTGCCTTTTTGAAGTTTTCATAATTTTTATGTATAGATGATTCATTTTGAGCAGCAGTAAAGGAATCTTAAAAAAATTCATTTTTCCTCCACACATTTTTTTTTGCAAATCCAGTCCCAGCTTTGCATGAACGTGAGTTTGTGACCGAGTATTTCCAGTCTACGTATTTACAGAAAGAGTTTGGAGTTAACACGCAGTAACCACGGGAAGCTGCAACAACTTTCACACCGGAGCGAAGCTGAGAGGAGATACTGAGAATGAGCTGACATGAAGAAGAACTCCCTTAAAATCGCAAATACAGATGTCAGGGGTGCGTGGGGTGGTTTTGGTGGGAGGCAGGCAGGGTGGGGAGCTGCGATTAGCTGGGGCACCCGGCAGGGACGGGGTTATCGCCGGCGGGGACTCCTGCCAGGTCACGGGACAGTATTTCTCTGAAGCAGACAAGCTGCAGGAGTTTAGTCATAATAAAACAGGATAAAGTGTGTTTTCGTAAACATGGAAAGGACGCAGGATCACGCTGCGAAAACAGCTGCGAAAACTGTCGGTGTTTCGGAGCCTGACCTTCTCAGCTTCAACTTTTAAGATATTTAATTCTTCGTAGAATATTTAAACAGGAAACAGTGACCATGAGTAGAAAGTTAAGGTCTGAGTGTGTGGGGGGAAGGTATTTTCAAGGGAATATTATGTTTGGGATTTTGCTTTTGCAAAATCTGGTAAAAACAGAGGGAATTAAGGGGGGAAAAAAGGAAGTGAATTTTTTTCTCAGAGATATTTTCCCACAGAATGATCAGAAGCGCAGGCACTCCTTTCAATTTGTGCAAATCTCCAGTTTAGGGAAGTAGGTGAATATCACAGGGGGAATTTCAGAATTAAACACCCAGATCTCTCAGACCCAGACTCTACATAGAGAAACCAAAAGGAAAAGCTCGGGCACTGCCAGCCCTTTCAAGATTACATCAAGAACTGTGTTGCTCCACTCACCTTATACTCAGTGGAGGGTGGCTATTTCTGCTGCAGTTGTAATGCCCCAGCATAGCCCAACGTCACTGTGGAAGCCTGTAGGGCTTCGCTGTGTGGGTTTATCTAAGCTTGGGCTGATCTTTCCGCCTGAGCCCCACCAGCTGCCTTGGCAGGGCTCTGCGTAGAGATAGGGCACAGTCACTTTCAAAGAAAGCTCTATTTCATATGATGTCAAGGCCTTCTTTCTTTTGCTTATAAAAGGGTTTCCATTTTTCAATGCCTGATCAAATTTTAGAGGTTTGTCAACACATGAAAAAAAGAGGTGGGCAACTAAATGTTTAATCTGGCTCCGTGTCTACCCCTAGATGACTTAATTACTCACGTACTCTTGTACAGATGAGAAAGCTTGTGCTCGCAGACCCCTTGCAGGATGAGGTCCATACCTCAGGAGTTGAGAACAGCCCAGCATGTTCAGCCATCTTTGGCTTTGGCATGTTGCATATGAGGAGGCCAGCTGTACCAGCAGTGGTCTGGACGTCTAATCAACCAGTAAGAGTGAGCAGCTATCTCTGGTGTCCTCCCCCGTCCCCCAGCACAACACATTTTTCCAGAGCCACTGATATTCTTGCAGCACAGACCTGATTTATGACTAGCGCTTTCAGGAGCTACTGCAATGCACACACTTAATTTGATAGCACAAATTGTTAACATTTGCAGAGAATCTTTCTGTACATGACTTGTATTTACAAGAATAAATAGTATTCCCTATTTTCAAACGTTCAAATCTGTGAATATGTGAATGCTCCTGCACTCATAAGAAAATATCATCAAAATGCTTGTACTAAAACATTATTGAAACATGCACAAACATACATATATATACATATGTATGTAAGAAATGCAGTATGAGAATTAAAGAAATACACTAAATATACTCTATCAGAGAAATATACTAAATAAATACCTTTTTTTGTTGCTGTTTAAATTGCCTATTCAGCCTATACAACAGGTCCAACAACGTCATTGCTCAGGTGGATGGTCCCCTTGGTTAAGAAGTACACAAAGCTGAACTTGACAATTAGATAAAAAAGTTGAGCTGCTTTCCAATTTCCACATGTTCGAGTACGTTAAGCAATTAGCAGGGACACTTTGTGGCTTAGCTTTTGCAGGCCCTGCTAGAGGGGCCTCAGCCAGGCTGGAGCTACGCGCTGAGGGGCTAATACACAGGTTAAACCTCTGCAGCCCCGCGCCGCTCACTGCAAAACACTCTGCACGTGATAGTAGGGTCTCTTCTATGGACGCCGAATGTTCTTAACATCCATTAGTTATTTGTTTGCTAGAGGGCAATTAATAAAGATGAAAGGGGCTGTCCCTTTGAGCTGCAGTGTGGAGCTCTGCAGCAGGCCACAGTAGCCTCGGGTGATTTTTATGCCCAGGATTAACCGGGATTGGGAAGGATGCAGAAGCAGCGCGCTGAATCAAGGGTCGGAAATCGCTTTGCGGGGCAATTTCTCGGGTAAGACTCCAAAACAATGATGATTTCCAAGTACAAACGAACACCCTAATGCCCTATATTCAGAATTTGTTTATTTAGTCTCAATTTTTCTACAGCAAATGGTGCAGCTCAGAGCTTGTTTGGATGAGCTGATAATGCTGCATTTCACAGCACAAAGGTTTGGCTGCAAATGACAAAGCTATCAGAAAATTTGGGAGAAGCGAATGCAAATAAGTTTGTTAAACTTTGACAGCAAACAAGAGAAAAAAGAGAACTTGTTTTCCATCAGAGACACCGTGTCATGCCCTTTTTCCCTTATTAGGGAAGGCAACAAAGCATTTCTGTTTATGCTGAACTTACTCCATAATGTTGTGGATACAATTAGCTTCAAATGGACATTATTTTTAAAAATCTTTATCTCCCAACTACATATTGAACTTTGATGAAAACAAAGATTCTCTTGGATCCCTTCTCAGTCAGATGGATTTCCACCTCCGGATTTATTTTTTATCTCGTGTTCCTTTTGGCTTTATGAAAGACTCAGTGTATTAAGGAAAGCAAAACATTGTTTTCCTGCAAAGTCTGCTCCTTGGAAAAGCAGCATGCCGCTTTTTCCCCCTCATCCGTGATTCTCTGTCCCTTTGGTCCATTTTTTCTTTGCAGTTTTCAAGCATCATAAAAGCTGCAATTCTCTTTTCCCTAGGTTTCTAATAACTCTCTCTTACTTGTTTCTACAGCCTCTCTCCTATTCCCTTTAAGAAAATTGCCAATACTCTACAAACTGCATAATGAATAATAATGAAGTATTTTATTGCACACTTTGCTGTAAGCACACTTATGAATTATCTAAGTTTGATTATGAATGAAGATTTACTCTTAACCTTGCCTCGGATGTATAGGTGCATTAAGAGTATCGGTAATATCTGTGACAGACAGAAATGTCTCGTTTCCTGTACTAAGCAAGAAAATCCTGTCTTGATTTGCTCTTCAGCAGTCTCAAGAATATGTCTGTGGAATAAAAGAATAAAAGTGGATTGTTTTTTTTCTCTGAGCTGAAGGACAGAGCTGTGTAGTTCACCATGCCAGGCTAATGTATTTATGGTCTGAAGAGCAATCCTCACCCCCAGACTTCAGGCTTACAGTGGAATCCAAGGTATGTAATGATGATATGAACATGATATACTTTACTGTAACCTGTGCTTCAGGCAGCTGTTAATGCCAGTCTAGCTTTCTGCAGTCTGCAGCCAAAGGAAAGCTGTCTGCAGCATATGTATAGCTTCAGCCCCCAGCATACTTACTGTGAAGTCAATGGCATGCTGAAGTAGATGCCACAGGACCAAAGAGCCATTTGTTAAAATTCAAGTCTCAGATGTTAATGTATATTTGGGATCACTTCTCTGCCTATGAGAAAATTTCATTTCCTCCCTGCTAAATTACTTCTGTGGTAGTGTCTAAAGTCTCGCACAGAGAGAGACACATTGTACTAAACTTGAGAGAAACACTGGGAAAGATGGTCTGGCTCCAAAGAGATAAAAGTCAAAGGTAGCAAAAAGGTCAAAACACATAAAAGAGAAACCAAGAAGTACAGTGGGAAGGGAAACAGATACACCGACTCCCCACAACTGCTGAGCAGATCGTAACAATTGGAACGCAGTCTGTTGGCTCCTAGTCTAATCTTCTATTGTATGCTGCTGCTTCTGACAGTCTTGGTCAGGAAAGAAATGCCTTACTATTTCAATATTGCCCCAAATAACCTCTTTGTAAGTTGCTCTTGTTATGCAGACCCCTAAATTTTCAGCTCCAGTTTATGTAAGTCATATGCTGCTTTGTTAACTGGAAGATTGTTGTATTTTTCACCAAGTGTAAATGCTTTCAGTGGCATGCAGGTCACTAGTATCCTACGCCCTGCTTAGAATATGAACATGCCACACTTACGCACATGACATAGATCCAAAAATGGGCACAGTGAGTTTCTCTGCAGCATCCCAGTTAGTGGTTCTGGTCCTGAACAGTCAGGGAAGGGAATCAATCGTATTGCTTCTCCTTGGACTCTTCCTCCCATTGATCTGCAAAAAAAGAACATGAACAGTTTTTCAGTTCAGACCCTCAAAACGCTAATCAGTGTGGAAGAATTGCTTGGTTTTGTTTACATGCAACACTCCTCCTAAGATATCCTCATAGGATGTTTACTTCTGTGCAGCAGTACAACATTGTTGACTCATATGTGCTTTTTTGCTTTTTTCTTTTATAGTCATCAACTGGTTTTCTATTGAACTGCTGCTAGCAAGAAAATCACATTTTTAATTATTAATATTAATTTATTAACATTAAATGATGTTTATCAGTACCTAAATGTACCTCAGTGATGAAAACTACCAAGTGAAGTATTACCAAAGGCTTCATTAACCTCATCACATACACTTTTAGCTTCTCCCTGTACTCTTATTATGTGCATACATTAGTGAAAGCAATGGCAACATGTATTGATCATACTGTGGATTAGGTTTTAATTATTACAGTACATAGAAGAAAGACATAATTAAGTGCATGCAATATACAACTACTGTAGGATAAATTTACCTTCTTTGCAATATTTTCTAGGAAATCATTCCGGTACAAACCAACTCTGTTTTTATTCACACTGCCAAAATATAGAACTGTGCTCAAAATGCTGTACGCCAAGTACATCTTCAGTGCGGAGGTCTGAAGATGTTCTTGGAGTGCAGGGGCATCACCCTTGCTTGCAAAGAGGTGGAGCTCAGGTATGGACCCAGCTATCACCTACATCAGAATTTCCCATCTGCAGAGCCAGCTACCAGGTGTCAGACTGAACTTGCAAATGCGCAGCGACAGGCAAGGCTTTGTGGATGAGGGAAGATAAGAGGTAGGTGCAAAGTTTGCAGCAGATCAATGTGGACAGCACAGACATGCTATTTATCTTCCCAGAGCTCCTTGGAAAGGGCTCAAGACACCTTCAAGGGCATTTCCTCTTACAGGAGAGAAAGTGAGCACTTCCACTGCTAAACTCCTTTAGTGATCTACAAAGGATTAAGCGTTAGAAGGAAACAAGAAGAGTCAAAGTTCTGTAATTGATTTTTGGCAGAGAGGAGCACTTAAAAAAGCCCACAGATTTGGTAATAGCAAGTAAAACTGATTTCTTGGATCTAAGCACTGTACGGAAGTATGAAAAGGGTGTAGACAGGAAAAGATGACAGCAAGACCACAGGGCAAACACAGAGAGCCTGAGCTGCCTGAATGTTAAGAGAAGGAGAGGGAAAAGAAGGCAAAAAAGGTAGTATTAATACAAATTTTCTTTCCATAAAAGCCCTATTTTCTATTCATTTTTTTTTCTCCATTTTTACCTTAGCCTTTGACATTAGTGAATGGTGTCTGTTTGTTCTAGTGGTAAATCTAACTCACAGTTTCTAGATTCCACTATTTGACAAGATTTTGGAACTTTGTCATGTGGTTATTTCCACATTTCTGTCTGATTATTTGTCTGTGTGGCACTCTGGCCACTACACCCATCATAAAATACACCTTGGAGTAAGGGTAACAGCGGGGTTTGCTCGCCTGAGCTGTTTTAAAAACTGAAAGGCAGTTCCAAAAGAGGAGCTAAGCTGTATGTGAAGAACCGTGGGACTACTTTAGCATCCTGCAAACACATTTGGAGAGAGCAAAATTAAACATTTAAGCATGCTGATTAAGGCATTGATTCTGCAAATACTTACTCCCAGGCTTAATCCCTTTGAAAGCAGGGGTACTATTCACGGTCAGAAAAGCTGTGCCTGCAAGTAAACATTTGCCTCCCTCAGCCCTTGAAAGAGATTGCAGGCAGTGTTTTTCTTCTAGATGGACAGTGCTCACTTGTTGGCAGTCCACGACGATGAAGTTACATATATTGGGATGGTGAAAATTACATAGGACTGCCCCTAATAACAGCCTGTAGTCAGTATTTGGCTCGGTGGTGAGAGGAGAAGCGCTTAGTCATTCCGTGAGAGGCACACAGGAAATGCCGAGGTGAACTGTCGTAATTAGACGCATATTATTAGTATTTATTAAAACACAACTAGTTACACTGGTCGCGCATATTCTGTAGGCAGACCTTGCGAAAACCTGTGTAATCTAGCCTTAGCCCTGCAATACAGGCCTTGTTTACAATAGAAAGTTGTGCTGACCTAACTGTACTGCTGTAGTTAAAGCCGTATGTCTCCCATTGAGGAGGAGTTGTATCAGAATAGTTTATTTTTCTATAAAGGAAAACCAGTGGCAGTGTAAAACCCCTCCGTGCCACTATAAGCGTGCAGCAATTCAAACAGTACAATTAAAGGGATTGTAAACATTCACGCAGCTCAGATAACGTTAAATTGGTAGGCGACGTAGGAAGAGAATAGACTCCACAAATAAATGTGAATCAGTGAATCTCACCCCTCCTGCGTGTGAGGAGAAAAGAGAAGTGAAAATGCCCAGTGTTAAGGATAGAGCCTTTTATGCCTGAGCATCTTGTGACTTAACCAGCATTTGCAATTCAGTGAAACGCGATGTATTCATTTGGCAGGTGCCTGTAAAAGTACTTGAATCAGTCTGAACTGATTCTTTGAATAAGAACGAAGAGGGAATCACTACGGCTGGAGGGAGAAAAGCTGCTCATTTAAGAGAACGGTAAAAGGTCACAGAGGAATAAATGCTTCTGCCAACATTCATTCTGCTATAATGTTGCAGTTTCTCATCTTGCAAATTGAAGAGATTTTTTCCTTGTTCTTCCAATCAGAGAAAGTAATGCATATATATGAACAAGCAACACCCTGTGTTATGATGGAAGCTGGTCAATGCTCTCTGAAGGTTTTTGTTTTCCAGTGATGGCTGATGAGCACCATGGTGCCGGTGGACAGATGGCTGGACCAGGTGAGGCGGCGGAGACTGTGCTTCCACGTGGGACCCTGCCTCTGGTCTGCTGTAAAACCTCTGGTAAATCACTTTCTCTCTCTGTGTCCCAGTTTCTTCCTTTACAAAATGAGAGAAGGTCAATTTCCAAAGCACTGGGAGAAATAACAATGACAAGCAAGTGCTATATAGTAGTTGGGTGGAATTGTTATTGGCTTCTATGCCTTCTTTTCTTATGCAACAGACACCATAAAATGTAGAGTTTTCAGCTTTGACTGCTAAACAGATAATTTACAAACTTTTAATCCAAATCAGAATTCATATTCCAAATTAATTTCAAAGCTTCAAATTACTGAATGTGATTTTTCAGTTTGAGGCATTCATTTCTTTAAAATCATGTTATAGAAAATGCACATTTTCAGATGGAATACTTAAAGAAAGGACATTTTCTTTCTATTTATTATCTCTAATATCCAAATGGACACAATTGATATGCTCAGCAACATTACCTGGTTTTGAAGATTCCCCTCATTATGTATTTATAGAGAAATTGCTACAAGTAATTCCATTACCAATTGCTACCAGTAATTCCATTAGGCTGAATCACTGAGTAACCTTGTTTCTGACACTATAACCAGAGACATCACATGAAGTAGAGAGCTGAATTCATCATGCACTGGGTGGCTGCTGAGAAAGATGTACGGAAAGGTAGGAAAACAGAAAATAGTAACCAGATGCAGGATCTCACAAACTTAGCCTGTATCTCAAGCCTATTGTTCCTTGCTGTATTTTATCAGTAAACTTACAACAATTAAAATGGGGGGGGGGAAGAGAGAAGAGA
>VZRU01002463.1:42902-55110 GCA_013398155.1 Pedionomus torquatus
AGAAGTTTTGATTTGCATAATTACCTGGCACGTAACACATCTTTTATGGAAAGTCTTGAACATGAAAATAAAAGTATTCACATGTGAAAATATTTTCAGGACCAGAACTAGTATCACAGAATAGTTTTGGTTGGAAGGGACCTTTAAAATTCATCTTGTTCAACCTCCCTGCAATGAGCAGGGATGTCCTCCCACTAGATCAAGTTGCTCAGAGCCCTGTCCAACCTGACCTTGAATGTTTCCAGGGATGGGGCATCTACCACCTCTCTGGACAGCCTGTTCCAGTGTTTTAGCACCCTCACTATAAAAAATCTCTTCCTTATATCTAGTCTGAATCCACCCTCCTTTAGTTGAAAGCCATTACCCTCTGTCCTATCACAACAGGCCCTACCAAAAGCTTGTCCCCATCTTTCTTACAAGCCCTCGTTAAGTACTGAAAGGCTGCAATAAGCTGCAAAAGGCTCCCTGGAACCTTCTCTTCTCCAGACTGAACAACCTCAATTCTCTCAGCCTGTCTTCACAGGAGAGATGTTCTATCCCTCTGATGTCTGTGGCCCTCCTCTGAACCCACTCCAACAGGTCCATGTCTTTCCTGTGCTGAGGGCTCCAGAGCTGGATGCAGTACTCCATGTGAGGTCTCACCAGAGCAGAGTAGAGGGGCAGAATCACCTCCCGTGACCTGCTGGTCACGCTTCTTTTGATGCATCCTGGTTCATGCCCCTGAGGGATACCACTTGTCACCAGTCTCCATTGGGACATTGACCACTACTCTCTGTATGTAACCAGCCAACCAGTTCCTCATCTACAGAACAGTCCATCCATCAAATCCTAATCTCTCCAATTTAGAGAGAAGGATGTTGTGAGGGACTGTGTCAAAGATCTTACAGAAGTTCAGGCAGCTGACATGCATAGCTCTTCCCTTGTCAACTGATATAGGTCACCAAGTTGATTAGACATGACTTGTTCTTGTATATTGTCAGGTGTTTCCATACATAAGTTCCAGGAATGTTCTGTCACTGCAAGATCATATTTGGTATCAGTTTTATTGCTTTAGTTCTGTAAAGGATCAAATATAGATAAAGTTAAACTGGAACAAAGGAAAGACAAGCTAGTTCCAGCTGCTTATACACTAACTGTGGGAGAATAGCTACTCTTGTTTAATTCAAATTATCTCTATTTCTATTTTATGTTTGTCTATTTTGCATATACTAGCTAAATTTATGTAGATTAAGTAGATAATTTTATATTTGAAATGTTTATATTATGCTATTTTTGTTGATGTAGCACAGAAATAACCTAAAATATATATTTCAATAATATTATTTGTCAAATTATTTAATTCATTGCATAATGAACTACTCCTTTCTGATTTTTGTATTTTCTGTATTCTTGGCATATGTAAGAAATTCACTTTACATGGCACTGAACCTTTGAATTGCAATAATATATTACATTCTGTGAGACAGAAACTTCCTAGGTAAGGAAATGGTTGGTTCCTCAAGCCCTGGTAAATCTTTCCAATATTTAAAGGTATAGTCTTGAATATCAGTGCCTCAAGTCCCACTGGCTTTACCAATATACTTTTTACTCAGCTGTCTGCCAGGATGCGTGTCATGAAATACACAAATAACATTTATTTTATTAAGTTTCTTTCGGATAACATCTCAGGATCTTCTGGCCGTTCCAAATTATTATTGCTGCAGAAATGGGTTTGAATTAATTCTCCAAACTCAATGGCTTTGCAGTTTGAGGCAGTTAAGACACAGGCTTTTCTTACAAATTTACCTGCCTTAGTTAGTATCCCTTAGTCTTGTTCCATCCAGTTGCCTGAAAACCCTATACAAATTATGAATGCCTTTTAAAAAGTTTTAATTTTGCCCACATTGTAGGAAAATGCTACTGCAAATATGTATCTATGGATGACGAGAACTGTAGGATCATAACAGGCTGTGTTCTTCCTGTTCAATTAGCTGTAAATTGTATATCATTCTGGCCTTAACTTAAGAAACCACTTTAACCTGTGATTAAATCCCAGTGAAAGCAAGATCTCAGCACACATTTAAGGCTTAGCCTACACTTCAGTGTTTAAAACTGCAGCTTAACAACATGCATTCTTGGAGGAATATTTATCATAGTAAACCAGTATTTCCTTATGATAGGGACGCAGTCTCCAGGCAATCCACCAAAAAGAGATCTAAGAGAACATGAGACACTGAAAAATTAATTAAATGACACTGAGACGACTTAAATATTCAACTTTAGCGAAGTCTGACATACTAAGTTTGGTAGCTCCACCCTTTCCATACCCTGCAGGTGATTCTTGGCATTATCTCAGCCCTCCACAACCCACACTCCCTTATCATTCACCTTCAAGAATTCAGTCAATCTCTTGAAACACGCATGGGAATGGTGTATGCTTATACTGAGAAATGCAGAGATGTACCATTCAGCACTCCTATCTGAAAAAAAACAGCGCAATGTATAGACATTAACACATATTAGCATTTGCATGCACATTTATGGATTTCTGCTTTTACTTTTATGCACCTGTGCAACAAACTTTGCAACACCAGTATTTTCTTCTTCCCAGGGGGCTAAGGGATTTGTGTGTATTAACCAGGTAAACATAGGTTCATCTCTGTATAGCATCTTCTCTGACATTTTGCTAAACTGAAAAATTGGCCTCATCATTGTTATTCTGTGCTTTCTGGAAGTCCACACCTGAACTGACTGCACGCTGGAGGTGGAAAAGTATCAGAACCTTATATATATGCTATACCCTGTCAAAGTGTATACAAAGAGCTTGTATGGCCCCTTCTCAGGGCCCTTCCAGGCATTGGGACTCGCAGGGTATATTTCTTTCCAGAAAACTAAATGTACCCCACATTGCTTAACTAATGCGTTACCTCCAGAAGCAGATTTTCCAGTACAATATTAACATAAATATTCTGCTGTGACTTTTTGTGGCCTCCTTTACGTTGTAGTGTACAAATGGCTTTTTTGATTATCTAATATCATATGGAAATGGGACTGCAAGGGAAAGAAACAATCCTTATGCAAGATGAAAGGAGTATTCATATTTCTATGAGGTAAAACTTTCCCCAAAAGATAACTTCAACTATAAAGCTTATTTTTTTTCATTGGCATTACGTTAATCTCTTACTGAGACATTTAGCCACTGTGAACAGTAACTGATACCATCTGCAAATATGATACGCTACTGTGGGTGTTGTGCAAACCAGAGAGAAACCACAAGACAATTCCTCCTGTACCATCCTCACCATGTTGTACAATCTTGGAGTGAAGATGAAAGGAAATGATTAATTCAGGAGGTGCATGAATCTCAGCAGAAGTTGCTGCTTCTACGTGAAGGAGTGGTCCCCCAGTTGCTCAGCAAGCAGAGACTGCCAGACGTGTCCTGCAGTAGCTCCAGGGTTAAAAAAGTGGGGATTGCAGGTGCATGAACCTCTGTTAAACCTTCTCAGCTCCTTCTGGGAAAGGGTTGCTGCTGCAGTAATACTATCACATGAGCCTGTCTGTAGAGAGTCGTGCTGCTGTTGTGTGTGAGTGCAGAAACATGTTGGTGCATCCTCTCTATTCAGCCCTGGGAATGCGGAGAGCCTGGTGTGACCAGTGGAGAGATGGAGCTTCTACTCATCAGAGCAGCACCATAGTGTCCACCATGCCAATGATGATGTACTCTTGGCAGGTGATAAATCATGTCAACCTCCCTAACTGTCATGACATGTCCCTTGCAATTATATCTGTGTATCTATTTATTGCAATTTTATTGTGCGGGGTTTAAAATACATTAAAACACGGTGCAGTGTAATCCAAATGCAATGAGGCAAGTAACTGTAAAAGCCAAAATTAGGATAAAGAGAACAATGTATTTCAAATTAAATGGGAACAAGATTACTTGTTAGCTGAAAATAATGAGCACTTTCAGTGCCTTATGTGCATGCAAATGATAGGTGTGCCAAAGGAATATAATATCAACTGACATTATAAAACCTACCACCATGGAAAACAAGAGTAATGCACTGGAGAACCTAATAATTACAGAATTAAAAGAAAATCCCCCCAAAATCAACATCACAAGCAAAGGAGTCCGCTGATTGAACCTGCCACTTCATGAACTCAAACCCTGGCAGCCTCCTATGAGGTGTGCCTCAGGTGAACCCCTGGAATGGAATGGCGAGCCAAAACAAGGCATGTAAATAAAATGTTCTTTGCAACTACAGGTAAAAAAAAAAAAAAAAGTTAAACGTTAAAAAAAGACCTCAGAAGTTTGTTAACATCTCATTAACTATAGAAAGCAGAACAGCTGATGCAAACAATCACATGCTCAAAGTTTGAGACCAATTACAGAAAAAGGTAAATGCTTGTCATTGATTTTGGATGAGACCACTAACAGCAATGAAACCAAGCTGTTACTAAATTTCAGATGAGATATTATTGCTAGGGCTTTCTTTGTAGAACAAATGGGGCACTACTTTCAATGCACATCAGAAGTACCTTCTACCACTAGTTCATGTAATGGTTTTCAAAACTCCCTTGTCCCAAATAATGACAAGCAGTGACTGCCTGGAAAAGTCAGTTAATAAGTTTGCTGAAAAGAAACTGCAGCTGAATGCCTCACTTTCACTCCATGATACATTACAAGACAGTTGGTGGTAAATCTATGAAACAAGGAACATGAAGACTAGTATCATATATATGGTTAACCTCATTCACAGAAGAAATCCTGCACAGACGCACAGAAAATGGATCAAATCTTAAGAAGCTGAATCCAAACTATGGGAATTTATGCCCCTCATTCAAAAGCTGGGTGACCCTAATCAGAAAAGCCACCTTCTTTCTTTTCCAAATGTGCCTGTCTTAAAGTTGAGAGAGCAAATAGCCCATTACAGTTATAAGAGCCTATCTCTGCTCATTGGTCTTCCTACCAGCTTTGTAATAGCTTCAGACTGCATGGTGCCTATAATCCAAGAGAGCTATTCAGGTCACCTATTATCCATGGAAGAGCTTAATATTTACTAGAGTTTCCACATCGTACTGTAGAATTTTCTACAAAGACCCCCATACATACTTAAAAGTATCCCAAAATGAAGTCTTAAAGGTGTAACTGAGAAAGTGCCTAAACTTATCCACAGAGAGCCCATTCCCCTGCCTAGCATCCAGGAATAGCAGTGAATTTAGCCCAAAATCCATTTAGTGCTCCCAGCTGACATTAGCCTGTGGAGAGAGCTCTTCCAGAAGACTGCTCTAACCAGCAGTCTACATAACAGCTCAGGATGAGGTCCGTATCCTCCATCCTCTTAACTCTCAGTAACTCACTCATGAGATGGGGAAAGTATTTACATTTTGCATTATGGAGTTGGGTAAATTGCATACACATAAATGGAAACAGAGTTTGACTTGCAGGAATTTTCGACTCTTAATTTCAAAGGAGTATCTTCAGCAACAAGACAGAGGGAGTTTGGGTCTGGTTTTATATTATTCTTGGTTCTGCCTTTCCTTTCCAAACAATAACCTGGTTGCAACAAGAGGGATGGGGAGTGGCCTGTATCCTAGAGCATTCTGCCATTTGCTCATTCCTTTGGAAAATCAGAACCAGTGGGTTTGGCTTCCTCAAGACTGAAGAAATACGTCCATCTCTTTCCCAGAAGAATTATCTCCAAGACAAATGCACAGCTGCCACTGCTACGTCTTCCACTGGCAGTTGTCGTTCTGAAGACAAAACGTGATTTTGAACCCTGAAGTTATGTCTAAAGTGTCATAAAACACAAGATTAAGGAAGGGACTTGAACACAGCACTACATGGTACTGAACTGTTAGCACAGGCTTGGCCAGTGACAGCCACCTACCATCATCTGGAGACAGCACATGCCAACAACCATCCCCGATACTAAATCAGGGTGCAGCCACACTGGTTTTTGGGAGTGAGAGAACAACATGCAGTCATGTGGATGTGAAGCAGGGGCCCCACACTTCCTCATAAAAATGTGTTGGTGGCCAAGATATTGCTGGCAAAGGTAAACCTGATGACTTTTCAGATGTTTTTTTTAATACTGTTTTCTACTGATGAGCTCTAACTACCTCTCCATTTCATCTGGGAGTCCTGGATCAGCTGCCAGCCCTACACAGTTGGGCCAGCGAAACCGGCGTCTCATACAGGTGCTCTGAGTCCCTTTTGACAGGAGCTTATGGTTTTCCACTGACTGCAGAAGAAACGTTGCAATATTTTTTGGCGCTGCAATGCTTCAGTTCCAGATATGGAAATCACTTAGGCACGACAGTGGAGCATGGAGTTTTCAGCTTGTTTCTTAAGAAGGTGATTTCCTACCTGAAAAACTCTGCAATGAACTACTGTTCAATGTATAGAAGCACACGTCTGCGAAAGTATGTTCCCAGGAATAAAAATCTGTAAAATCAAAACACTGCAACAAGCCAGAAAACAGTGCCCTTGGCTGCCAATTCCTATTCCCCATTGTGAGTATTGACACCAACATTTAGTAACAAGTATTTCTTCTCTGAGATAAATTATTCTCTTATATAATGATACTGCATTCGTTTTACCCCTTTAACAAAAAAAGTCCAAGCGATCCATCTTGTAGGATTATACTTCCATCTGTGATTTGTAGTTGTGGCCCAGACATGGCATCTAATATTCTCCTCTGATACACCACCACCACATTAATTTGGTCTTTAGTGCCTCCTCCTTGTGTGATCTGATCACAGTAGGTTAATGATTTAGCTCTATCTGGGCCAACAGTCACCCTCAGAGACAAAAAAATAGTAAAATTGCTTCCTTAGGGGAAATGATCTCTGTCTTCCCTACACCTGGAAAAGCTGGCAGGGTCTACGCATCTAACCATCCCTTTATTTCACGACCTCTTCAACTGCCAAAAAGTGTACGGTTTTTAACATCAAGACAGCAATTCCTATTCAGCCAGTTAAAGCTATGCCTTCTATTTTTTGTCTCTGGAGAGTTGATATTGAAATAGTATCAAACTCAAAAGACACAGCAATTTGAACACAAAACCCTAGTGAAATCAGAAAACAAGCAGTTTTCATCTCAACAGAAACAGCTTTCCTGAGAGAGAACAGCTTTATACTGTATATATACAAAAACTAAACCAGCCTTGGAAAGTCAGATAGTTCTATTCCAGTTCCAATGAGTAACTCTTCAAATAAGCATCTAGATATAATTCAGTTAGAATTACAAGCCAAAATATCATGAATGATAATGCAGAGAGCATATCAGTGTAGCTGCAAAGTACTGAAATATTAGCTACTTCTTGACAGAAAAATACCCTTTCCTTCTCTCAACCCGCTCATTTGTTTTCTGTTTCAGGCTGACAGCCCTGTGGTCAGTCCCACAAACCAGAAAGCTCTCTTCGTGCAGTTACAGGTTTGGAAATGCAGGTACTAGATCTCAGTATGTATTTCAAAACCATTTTTTTCCAAGGTGAAATCGGTAATACTTTTCTAGGGATTCAATACCCTTTTTCAAATGCTGCTTTTGTCATACTTGACCTTTTTTTCCTATCCTATATGAACTATTTGTAATGGCTACTGGTATTATTCAGCCACTCTTAATGGTTCTTCGGTATCTATGGAATCATTTATTTTTAATGGCAGCACTTCCTGGGTTATCAATTCTATCAGAAGGCAGCGATGGCCATTCTTCCTTCTGCTCCCAACCAGGTAAAACAGTTCACACATTAAAAAATATACAGAATAGACATAAGTTTATTACAGCCCCTAAGTCATGCACATAGATTCATTTACATGCCACAGCTTTCAAAACGTTACTTTTTTTCCTTGGCATCTGAAAACGAGCACTCTTTTTGCTGTGCAGTTTTTACCATGGGATCAGATAAGAAAGCTTTTTTGATCAGTCAAAACATAATGTCAAGGTGCCGGGACAATTAGCCATCAACACACAAAGGACCTTTTCTTTTTAGGGTCTGCAATAGCATATTGTTAGGAAAATGCTGATGCATTGGATGGAAAGAATAACACCTGTGATAACTTTAAGAACTCAATACATTTTCACGTGTTTCTTTCACATTTTATTTCATAGAGATGACCAATAAAGATGGAATCACTATTTTAGTATATTCATTGCAAAATCTGTGGCTTGATCATCAGCTAGTGTAATGCCGTCCACCCTGTTTTCAGCATTTTCACTGACTGAGAATATGGCCAATATCTGAAAAAAAAATAATGTTTGGTGGAATTAGTGTGGAACAATGGTTGTATTTCTGACGAGTAAGGCAAGGATTGGATGCTGATGCTGCAGGCTACTCAAGGATGGTTAATTGTATTCATGAACTATTTGTAAGACAGCAAGCTGCCAAAACCTCAGACATTTCCAACATAGTAATTCGGGAATGCTGTAGTAAATAGGAAAAAACAGATGTCATAATATGTTTCATCTAGTTTAAAACTTAACATGTAATTAACTTAATGGTTTGACAATAGCTGATGTAGCAACAAATATAATGCAATTAAATTAGTACCTCATTATGACAACAAATTCTACATATGCATTACCAAAAAAGGATCAGATTTTGAGACATTGGTATATTTTATGGTGACTAACTGTCCCTAAAATGCAATTGCATGTAATACCTGCTTGGGATTCATCACTTGTGGAAATCATTTTGTGTAAGACTGAACTTTCTGTAGTTTTTTTCGTTATACCACCAGTGAAACCTGTTCCTTGGTTTATTGTTTCAAATGCTCTATCTAGGTACTTGTAGAAAGCTTTTGTTTTCTTTATCTTTTGTACCTCTTGGCTGTTTGTCCAAAATGGTGCAGGCAATTATCACAGTTTTTTTCCACATCTCCTCTGAGTAATTTTTTATGGTAGACTTCAGGTGGTCTGTTTTATGCACACACCAGAATGTTGAGACAGACTCCTGTTCATTTATTACTTTGGACTTCTCAAAGGTTTCTCAAGGTCTTATCAGGGTTTCCCAATTGTTAGTGCTGCATGAGGAAACGAGGCAAGAGTGCACCGAAGCAAAATAAGCTAAAAAAAAAAAAAAAAAAAAAAAAAAAATATNAAAAAAAAAAGTAGAACCCCAAAGACAGACCAACACCAAACCCAGACATCCTTATCACAGAACAGCACAAAACCTGCAGTACCTGTGATGGTTTCCTACGTGCATGTGTCTTCAAAAAAAGGCAAAAATACATAACACAAATAACATAAATTTAATGTTACTTTCCATTCACTGCCACAGATGAGGTCCCTGATGCTGATGAAAAAGTGGCCCTCTGATGTTGTGGGTATCTACAGCTTGCTTTTTCACTGTGCAGTGATATTATTAGGGAAGAGGGATAAGTAAAAAGGAATTGTAACCTGATCTAGAGCTGAGGAATGCCTTCTGAATGTGTCATTTGAACCTAGTTATTACTTCTAGGAGGTGTGAATGTTTTGCATGAGTCTTTGCTTAAAACCTGAAATGGACCGTGAAAAGTAGTAAAAAAGTTATGCAAGTCTTCATGCAATTAAGCAAAGCAGTTTCAAAGAGATAATTATATACTTCTGAAGGTGTACATCAAGATATCCAATAAAACACATCATGTATCTGTGGGATGTTCCTTGTTTCACCTTACATTAAGGTCCAACTATTTGCTGTATTTTTAAAACTATCTATGAAATTTATGTATATATTTAGATTTCACACACTTAGATGATCCTTTTTGTTCCTAAACGACATTTATTCCCTTATGAATGTCGCTCTATCTGCACTTCCAAAGCGCTGAATAGGCAGATTGTTTCTAGCGAGCATTTCACATGAAGAGTTTATGAAGTATGAACAATAGAGGGTGGTCTGATGATTGGTTATCATGACTTTCAAAGTTAACTGACACAGAACCTCTGCACAGGGAAAATCGGGGGGAAATTATGGCACCTTTAAGGAAACTTTAGGGAATGTTATTAACTGAACAATTTTAAGGAAGTAAGATGGATAGCCGACCGTAAAATGCTTACAAGCCGTGTCTATGTAATACTGAACTGCTGTGCAATTCCTCCTTCGGTATAGTCCTTAATGGGAAAAAAACTATTATATGGTGGAATTGATCCATTTTTTAGAAATTTATTGGAGACCCTTTCCAGCAGGGGTCAGAATGAAAAAGGGAAACAGTGGTACTTGCTGAGGCTGACAGCTAAAAGCACAAATTTGTCAGTCACTCAGATGTGGTTTAGCATTCTTTTCAACACAGATCATCTACCCTCGATTTTCCAAACAAGTGCTGTCACCTACAATACACACCCACCTCGTTGTTCTCACTGTGTGTAGGTTGTCACACAAGGGCAATAAACACACTTCCCATAGAGAACTTCCATTTTCGACAGCAGTTCAGAAAGGAAAAGCCACTGATGGGGAGTTAGCATGCTCTATCCCCACAGCTTTTTGGAGAAAAAGTTCATTAGCTGCTTTGCATGCCAAGGGACCAGCTGTCCTTCAGCACATGGAGCAGCTCTGATTGACCAGGAGGACAAGTGGGAAATAAGCTCACAGCAGTGCCAGCACGGCATATGGTCATGTACCAGCTGTTTCTGAATTGCTTGCCAAACAGAGACCAGAATTGGGGTTGGCAGTCAAGAAAATAAAGCCCAACAAAAACCACCAAGCAAACAAAAAAATTCCACCATCGGGATTCCTGAGATCTGGCCACAAAACCAGAACTGTCAAGGTAAAATGTCACACAGCCACTATGTGAATATTCAGAATAATCTGTCATTGGTTTGCATGTTCTGACTTGCTCCATTCAGAGAACACCAAAGTTCTGAGCATTTGTCCCTTCTACAGAGCTTTTGGAGGAAAAAAAATAATAATATATATATATATATGTAAAGGGTGAAACAAGGTAAATGGATTTGTCTTAGTGATATACATTACTAATACACTGAGGATACATTCAAAGACTGAATGGAGATTGATTTAAACTGGTGCCAATTGTTATTACAGACAAATCCCAGGTGTCCTGCATTTTACTATGCTTTATTTCTACCTTGAAAAGGGGAATTCAGATCCTGAGCTCGTGAACAAAAGGAGATTTGATTGCGATTGGCGCGAGTCGTGTTACAGTGGTGGCGAAATGCTTCTGATAAACCAGTGGAATGACTCAGCAGAATACAGTCAGCAGGATTTCTTCCCCAAAGCTTTTCAGTTTCAGCTTTTCACAACTAAAAAAAACCAAAACAAACAAACAAACAAACAAAAAAAAACAAAACACCATCAAAAGCCCTTAAACAGTATTTAAATGGCTCAGAGAACGACATTGCCCTTCTGTCATGGGGTTTAAAGCACTACTTTCTCTTTAGAGCTTTTCTTCACTCCTTCAAGGTTTGGGGGACGCCAAAGTGATTAACCCCACATTCACACGGCATCAAACTGTTTAAAAGAATATCAGTAGCTCATGGAGCTACACAATTCCGCATATCTAACTTTAAAAACTTAGCCTTTGGGGCTAGACTAAACCAAACTTATGACTAAATTAGGTGCAAAGGATGTTCAAAATAGGCAAACCTAGCTAAAACAAAAATAAGAGTTATGCTGCTCCTGTACCAGGAAATGCATTTATAGGTTGGGAGGCAGTGGTTACTGTCTTGGCTTGCATTCGTGTTTCTTATGAGATGTATTTTTATATACAGGCTTAAGCTGTCAAAAGGCCTAAAAGGGACAACATCCGGGGTGACAGTGGGGGATCATCTTTTCAAAGATGAGCTTGGTTCCATGGGCTGGAGATAGTGTTTGCACAAAAGAAACAGTGTTAGCCAATGCAGATGACGTACTGCCTTTTGGAACTCTAGGAGCCACACATTTAGCAGGAGTAAAAGGAAGAAAACCCTGAGGATTACGCACAGACAGAAGACTAACTTTGATATTTTACATAACATCGACTTTCCTTAGAACCGTATGTGTTCACACACTTGAGAAATGTGAGGTGCTACTGTACACCTGAAAAAGGGTATTATTATTTTCCCAATTATAAAGCTTAATTAGTACTTTGGTGTGTCATCTTGGTCATATTTTCAGTCTTACGCTGGCCCATTTTCACCCATCTACTATGCTAAAAATGTTGCTCTTTCGTTACTCCGCGGCTGTGTAAACAGTTCTGATTAAACCGGCATTTAATCGATTGGAATAAAATTTTCCTGCCCCTGTAGGAGGTTCCC
>VZRU01002465.1:0-25657 GCA_013398155.1 Pedionomus torquatus
AAGGCCAAGCACGTGGATAAAAGACGCATCGTTAATAATGGAAGACTCACTTTCAGGGTTACTTGGCATCGTTTTGCTTGCACTTTTTGGGCAATTTCTTCGGCAGCATTGCCGTATTCCCCAGGACGCAGCAGCCCTGTGGAAAGCGGATGAGGACTAAAAGAAGCACGGAGCTGAGTGCGTCGTAATGACGGGGCTGTGCCAGAGACAGCCAAAATTGCTCATGCCAAAAATAATCGCCGTCTTGGCTGCCTGTGCTTCATGAAATCGCCCTTGGCAGGCATCAGGAAGGAAAGCTGTGGTTAAATAAGCAGGGGTCTTGTAGCCTCAGAACAGGACAAGGAAATAGTACCTTGAAGGGCTAGAAAGAAGTAATTCTTGGCTAACAGCCGGCTCAGTCACTAGTTCTGCTATTAAAGACAGCTTGACCTACTAATTTAAGGGAAAATTATCCTAAAGACTAAAAACAAAGTGAAAGGAATAGTGTGGGCATTTATTTATTTATATATTTGCTTCTAGTTGTGTAGTATTGGTAAAGAATAGCTATATTTCAGTTTTTTAAAAAACAAAACGAGATGAAGGCTCCTGCAAGCTGCCACTGCTGGGGTAAACTCAGCTGTAGGAATTTCCTGTCTTGACCTCAGTCCATTCACTTTGGATTTACTCACAGCATCTCCGCTGTTCTGTCTGGGAGCCATGCCTGGGGGAGGTAATCTAAACTGCAGGTTTAGGGGACTGGATTGGATTTTTCCTCCCAAATTCAGCACTGCAGTTGAAGGCTTATGACACGTTTTTGGGATGTAATGCTTTTGTTCAGCTTGCTTGCACAGCTGAAAGTGTGTAAAGCAGGGCTCCATAGTCTGTCCCTGCTCCTCAGTTGCTGCTGCTTCTGGGCATATTCTTGAGCCCTTATTTCTCAAAGGGTTTTTTTTTGTTTGGTTGGTTGTTTTTGTTTGTTTGTTGTTGTTGTTTTTTTTTTTTCTTCCCATATGCCTTTTGTTTATTTCTTTGATTCAGTTGTGGCAATACTGTGGGGCAGGGGCAAGACAGAAAGCATCTTCTCCAGCCTGTATTGCTCCATTCCACAATTACCTGATTTTCCTTTCTATGCTATAGGAACCAGCAGTTTCTTGAAATCCATATGGATCTTGTGGCTGAGGAGAAGAACATTTAGAGGTATGATGCTAGCCTGGAGCGGGCAGCCAGAATTTGCCCTCAGGACAGGGAAGACAGCATTGCTTTGTCATTCTGTGTCTTATCCGTTGTGTAGTTTGAGGACTGTTTTTCCCTAGCTACATAGGATTTTTCACCACCCAAACTTGGAGGCATGTGAATGGCAATTGTGCAACATCCTGGCTCCTCTAGAAGAAATTCACTTTATAGCTAGTTTTTCTTTCACTTGCAACTGCTTCTCCAACAAACTAATCTTGTTTGTTACCATGCAGTGAGATCCATGGCTTTGCAGAATGGTTACTTCTGGGAGCAGCAGCCACTCAGGCTGTCAGGTCACACCAGAGCTGTAACTGAGGTGGCTGATTTCCGTGGGCTACCAAAGGCTCTGCAAAAGACTTGTCAAGCTGCAGAACTGAGCTCAGCACTCCTCATGTTTCATCTGTCCCTGCACACCTTTGTTACGGCTTCTTCCTCCCCACCCTCACTTTGAGAGAGCTGTACCTCTGGGTGTCTCTATGGTCCTCAGGTGGCCTCACTGCAGCATCCTGGCTGGAGCCATGCATAGGTGCCTACATAATGCCACCACTGGAAAAGCCACGTAATACTGATTTCCTCTATGTAAAGAACCAAACCAGCCCACGTTGCTGGTGTGCTGTCCACTGGACCTCTGTAAACCCCTTCCAGCCCTTTTAGTCCTGAAGGAATGTGGTTGTGTATGATGGGTCTTGGTCAGGTGGTCTCAGGATGTGACATACAGGTTTAGAAAGGTGGCAGCCTTTGCATGGCCTGAGGCTGTGCAGTGGCAACAAATATTTACTCTGAGAGGTGTGAGGTGCTCCACTGCTCTCATGCCAGTTGTCACTTAACAAAGACAACTGGTTTCCTGTGTATTCGCCTTTTGTGATTGATTGGTTGTAATGTCCCGGATGACAGTGAGCTCTGACTGACAATAAAGGACTTCCTCCAAGTTGACTCTCTCACATGTAATAAAGCATGAGCTGACTGTTGCAGCCCCTCCTTCAGCTTTGCACCAACAGGACCTGCCACCAGAGTGGAGGAAGCTTGTTGAACTTGCCCGGAGGGTCACTGAATTTGAAGACACACACCTCAATTGATGGTTTAAACCCCACTTCCATAGGAAATGCGGTCCAAGATGACAGCCTTAAAGTGGACATTATTTCATTACAGCCAAATTATTTTCACAGCATTTACACCACACCACACCAGCTCTTGCCTGTTTGCTCTGTGGCTGTCAAAAATCCCCATGACAGAGGTGTCTGGAAATCTGCACTTGGGGGACTGCACAAAACACAGAAGGTGCAGAGCTTAAAGAGCTGCTCATCACTTTTGTATCAAAATCAAGTTTTTTTCTGATTTCTCTGAGGATGCTGCAGTTTTTCCAGAGTGCCCAGATGTTGGAGAATCCAGCCACTGTATTGCAGCTGCCGGACGAGCGTATTTACCAAAAATCTAGGAACATCTGGTTTGGCTCACACCACGCTCTGGTTAGCCGAATAGCTTGTTGGCAGTATTAACATAAAACAGATACCATGGGAAGATGAAGAGCAGGACAAGCACATATGACACTTCCCCTACTACTCTTCCAGCCTCCAACTACTTTCAACTCCCTGGACTCGCTTCAGTCTTTACTGCTGTGCCACCAGGTTCTGCCTGAGAGGATTAGCGAAGAAAAGGGCACCAGGGCCAGCTACTGGGTGGACTGCCTAAGGCCAGTGACTGAAGGGATCCGTAGCTCACATGCACCTAAGTTTGTGAGTGCAAGGGAGTCTGAGTACCAGCAACCTGAGTCGGGCAGTGGGCCTCGGGGACTTCTATGTCCCAGTCTGCAGCTGGAGAGAAGGACCTGGGGCCGGTTGCTGGATAAATTGAGTATCTGAGGCCTGGTACTGGAGGGATCCACATTGTATGTATGTTTATGTTGCATTAAGGACCTTCATTCCCAGAGAGGGGAACAGGACGATGCTGTAGGTCCTGTTTCCATTTACACAAGCACCGTTTTCTGTTTTTATCTGTGTGGCTGGCCAAGTGTATAGACATGCTTGTGTGCCTACAAAGGAATACTGATGCAGCCTTGCTACTGGCCAGACCTGGCAATACAGAGTTGCAGGCAGCTTTACCTTGATCAGACTACCAGTTTTAGCAACTCCAACCAACACTCCTACAGCAGGCAGGAAGTTATTTTTGCTAAAGAGCAAGGTTAAAATGCAGCCTGTGTGTGGCAGCTAATTTCTTCACTAGCTCCACCCTACCATGTTCCTGAACACCTTACCAGCAAAAATGCAGGCCTATTTTATTTTCTAGAGCAGCTGGATCTCTGCTACTCCACTGCTTTAGTTACTGAAGAAAGAGATGAAAGTACAGGCAGTCTCTTCTGGACAGGGTGTTCGAATCCATCCCTGCATTACACCTCTATTACCCAAAGGATGTCAGTGCTACGGTAAGTAGTTTACCAGTCAGCCTCTGCAGCAGCAAATTAAGGAAGGAGAAAGGGAAAGTTGATCTATAACACAACAGCAAGCTGAGAGCTGACAATTGAATACTTAAGATTATACAGATGGGTAACACTTAGCAGACAGTGCTGTTAGGAAATGTGTTATCATGTGGAGCTTGTGTGGGGAAAATAAGTATTTCTAAAGAGTTCTTTCCTGAGCAGCAGCAACAAACTAATTTGTGTTTTTTAATCCCATATAAAGCAGGATGAGCCTATCTACATACTGTATAGCAAACTCTTACATATTATTTTCTACAGTAATCTACAACTATAATAAATCTATGCAAAAAAGCAGGCTGTCTGATGTTGATCTTTATTCTTTTACATGCTTGGTAGCTGCTGTCAGGACATTTTTGTTGATGAAACACAGCATTTCTTTCAGATGAAATAACTGCAAAAAGAGTTAACAAGGGACTTCTGTAAATGTATGACAAGTTTTCATGAATAATTTAACATGGTAGCTGAGTTTAAAAATATCTGGAAGATTCCAGATTAAGTACAGAGACAGGAGTTTTTAAAAGCGTCTTCCTCCACTTTAAGCACCTCTTCTGAAAGATACAGAAACTGTGTTACCTTAGGGCCATAAAGGCCCAACAAATAAAGAAGCTTCAGAATCTATTGCCCTCTCTTGCCACTATTAATACCTTGAAATAGCCTGCACTTTTTAAATCCTCTTTAGAGAATATTTTATAAACAAACAGCACTCGAGATCCAGTGTTATTTCATAAAGGTTTAATGTTTGTTTTTAAAATAATACCATTTAATCAAAAGAGAGGAACCACATACATAGTCTTCTTGGATGTTGAAACAAAACTTACATTACAGATACACCCATAAACAACATGTTTAACCACTAAGAATACAGAAGAAGCTTCACTGATTAATCATATTAATAATAATGAAAAGAATGTGCCCTCATACCAAATAGAAGAGAAATATATACCATTCCTGTCATGCAAATTTGCACCCACCTTCTCAGAATAGGATTCCAGAAGTCCAGCAGTTCCAGATAACATTTTCTTAGTTCCTGTGGAAATTAACCAAAAGCCAACAAAAGAGAATGGGCTTGTTACAGCAAACTTCATGCTTGTCCTAAAACTTTGCCTGCTGAGCATCCGATGCGCTTGACTGTTGCATTCCTGAATCTGAGACGCTTTTAATCCTTTTCTCCTCTGCATCAAAAGCTTTCAATGCCAAAAACTTTTGGTGTAGTCTGGAAGAAATCTGCTGAGCTTAACACAGAATTAAAACAGCTGTAGTTGAATATACTGTAACTTAGGCAGTGCACTAGGAGAAGAGATTAGTAAGAACCAGGATAACTAAAAGCCATGTATTTGATCCTTTGGTCTAAGATGTTAACCCTTTAAAGCAGAGGCTTTCATCTTAGAAACCTGAAATAAACTTTCAACCTCTACATCTTTCTTGGGTTCTGAAACACAAATTCAACTCTCAGAAGAATAATTACAGGTCATTTAGTATCTTGGGTGATCTCTGTTCTATAGATCTCTAAAATGTCTGTATCTTACATCGAATGCCAGGTAGATTAAATGGGAATTATAAAGTACTGTAACAGATACAGATAGGGAATATCTTTTCCCTGACCAAACTGAATCCTCTGCATGACTTCATTGCACTGAATGCATGAAATACAAGTGCAAATTATTTTTTTAATCCTGTCCGATATGGCTAGAGATATACTGGTTTTTGAACCTCTCTTGTACACTTGATAAAGCAATATAATCTGAGAAACTAACTGGCAGGGGAAATAAAGTTTAAACAGTACCTGGAAAGCACTATATTAAATGGATTTAACTGCAGTAAGCCTTCGGTTCTCATGAGAAAAAAAATGACGACTGGTACTTCTTTGCTAATGGGCTTTGTTCTTTCCCCCCCCGCCACCAATCAAGCATTTCTAAATATCCATCTTTCAGGTGCACAGCTACACGAGTCTTTCTCTCATCTAATTATTTGGCATTTACCTTTAAGTTCTGTTTCTTTCATATCTGGCAGGAGATGAATACAGCCTAATGTGAGTACTGACAATAATCTTTACTGTTTCTTTACCAGATAGATGGCTGTTAAAAGGCTTTTCACATTCTCTACAGCTACCATCTCTCCTGAAGTGTTGTTTCTATATTCATCTGAAGCTTGTAAACAAATTAAACAGGGTGGTATCCCAAGTAATTGGTATTAATTTCAGTGTTGCTTAAGTTCTGGCTAAAGCTCCCCCACAACAGCAGTATCTTGAAGAAAAATTATATTTGATTAATAATTGTAAACATTACCTTGTGTGTGGGCTTTCCTTCTGTAAACTGAAGATTCTTCAGTCAGCCTACTGGAAAGGGGAACACCACTTCACTTGCAGCAGCTCCGATACAGGTTTTATTTCCTGCAGGTATTCAGCTGTTCTCCACCACCCACCTGAGCAATTATAATGGCTCTGCTCTCTCCAGCCCCTGTTGCTATACAGCTTCATGGGAATTGTTACAGCAGCTTGACTTGGTTTACTGGAGCCTAGAACTGCTATCACATGGTTATCAGCCTTCCCACTGCAAGCAGCAAGACAGCCCAAGAAGTGGGGGTGGGATTGCAACACGAAGCCTGTAAACAAAGACTACATATGGAGCCTTGGTTTTCTGCTCTAAGGCAGAACATAAAAGTATGCAGCTGTTATTTTGCTCAAGTTGGTTATAGTCAGGAATACATCCGTATTGGCTGAGCATAGCTAACAGAAAGGATGCTCTAGCAATCATAATGTGCATCTCTCTCCTTCATGCTAGCTAGAGGCAGAGGTGTCAAGTAAAATCAGTTTTATGGCTGCTCTTATACTCCTACAGCAGTGGCACGTAGGCTGTTTGCGCTTACTCGGTGCAGCAGGCAGAAGAGAACAGAATTGTGTCTCAGGGAATGATTTTACTCCCTTTACCTTTCTGTAATACTCTGACAAAGTAATAAACCAACAGTATTTCATCCAGTGCCACATAAAAACCTGTCTCACACAATTTCTACTGTCCTTTGCAGTAAAGAAATACGGTTTTATCATGCTTTGGGATGCACTGCTTTGGTGGGTGGTTGTGGGTTTATTTTTTTTAAAGAGACTTCTGCTATCATCATTTACTTTCTGAAAACCATTTGGAGTTCACTATGCTAAAAAAATAATCTGTCTTTTCCCAGTTTCCTACTACCTGCTTGCATGGGCAAAATTTAAGATCTTTGTGTAGCTTCCCTTAGCTAAGAATTAAGGGCTTATTTCCAACTTTGGCAAGAATTAAGAAATGGCAGAGACCTTACACCTTAATCTACTACTTGTACTTTTTACCACTAAGACATGGAAAAAATTAATAACAGAACACTGGTTGATACGTTTCTTCTGCTTCTTCTTCTCACACGCCATTTAAAAGTCTAAAACAAAGAACAATCCCCCCAAAAGCCTATCTGCTGCTTAGTTAAAATTTAGTCAAAGATAATATTCCAGCAAGCTAGAAGCAAAATTTACCTGCCCAGAGATGATTTCAGGAAAAAAAAAAAGTAGTACTGTATTGTATGTAAAAAACTACTTTTGCTTTTAAAGTTTTCTGCCAATTACAAACATTTGAAGGCTGCTTCTCCTTTCCAAATGCAGTCACAGATGTTGAAAGAAATTGGAAAAAGCATTACAAAAGTACCTGGATTTACAATAGGCTGGCAGAATGCCAGCAGCTTTTCCTTGGCTCCTCTTCCTCTGGCTCTAAATAAAGCTTGGTTTTGCAACAAACTTCATCCAGAAGAAAGACATTTCTGCCAGCCTCCATCATGGCAAATGAAAGGTTGCAGCATTAAATAAAGGTTTAGAGTTAATCCATTGTCCTTTGAATTTACTAGATATTTGTGTCCGATTTTAAGTAGTGTAAAGAAAGAAACATTCAAACTGGGCTGATTTCCTAGCAGCAGCGTTCTAAAATCCACCAGAATGGTAACCTCTTATGCCTTATGCAGCTTTTAGAGAACTAGGTCTGGAAGGAGAGGTAATGCTGAGAGGTATTGCACCATTCAAACACACAAGCAAATCCCCTCCGTTAACTCACCCCTTGTCCTGAGGATCTGGAGTCAAGAATCCAAGGCCAGCCTAGAACTTAAGGCTTTCCAGTCAGTGCACTATGCTACAGCTCTGTCAGCACAGGGGACCAGTACAGTGGACAAATCATTTACTGCATGCCTCTGAAAACCACAGCAAAAAAAAAAAAAAAAAAAAAAAAAAAAAAGAAAAAAGAAAAAAGAAAAAGAAAGAAAAAAAATACATAAATAAAAATAAGTATCATTTCACGAAATTGCAAGACAGTGTTCAAGCCTCTGCCTGCCAGTCTGCCCAGATCTCATCATCTACACCATCTGTTTTGCTCTTGCCCGTTTCAGTACCTTTTACTCCTACCTTAAAAAAGACCAAATGAATTGTTCTTCCACTGTGGAAGAGACAACCCTACTCCACTCAGAAACAGAAGGGCAACTATTTGATGAAAGGGCATGAACAGAAGCGCTATCTAATTCATACCATAGGAAGGTTCAGCTTCTGGAAAGCTGAAGACAAACACGGGGGAACAATCTTCAGTATCTCGTTTGCAAAGCTCTTGCTTTCCCTTGGGGCTAGTTGCTCTCTGTTCATGGCCACCAAGCTTCAGCAGACCACCACCACTTGTAGAAGCCACTGCAGGAGAGCAGGCAACAAGGGTGTCCTCCACGCAGTTAACATAGCATTGAACAAAGTTGTCTGAAGAAGATCATTTTCCAAATGATTGTTTGCCATTGCATGCACTGAGACCTTCATGAAAACCCATCTGCAAAAAGGAACTAACCAGAAAGCATGTCTGTATTCCAAATCAGCACTGTCTAAAATGCAGAACTGTGCAAAATTTCCGCCTCCCCTTTAGTATGCCCCCTGCGCTGATATCCCTCAATACAAGGCAGGCAAGAAAATCAGTCCACTCTTTCTCAGTGGATTTTGAAGGGACCAGAGACTTCACTGAAGAAATTGGAGAGAAAACGGGGGTGGGGTGGTGGAATTAGCTGTCAAATGTAAACAAATAAACTCATATATATAATAATAATAAAAAAAAAACACTTAGAAAATAAAACCGAGAAACAACTACAAAGGACTTTTTCTTATAAACCAGGATTTTAGCAATCTCCACTCATTACCTGACTCCATTTTAAAAGTATCAAAGCATGTCAAACCTTTCTTTCTTTGGTTTTGACAGCAAATGGTTATTTGAAGAAAGTAGGGCAATGATACTAACAAAGACTTCTTACATTCAATGCAGTAACTACTTAACATCAGAGAAACAGCTCAAAGAGCCTTTCCCAAAACTCTCTTCCCTTTTTAATTACCTTTTTTTTTTGGTGACTTGACCATTTATACTAAATTTCAAAATTCAGCTTAGATAGTTCTTACATTTCTAATATGAAAAACACAATAATGAATCTGAAAATTATCTCATACCTTCTTCACACAGTCATGGAAATGGAAGAAAAATGGTCATTTTTCCCCCCCTTCTGGAGGTCCATGTGCTGGTAGGGATTACAGAAATATGAAAATATGAACTGTGGTTGGGTACTGCCCCTGACCCCCCACCTTGAGCTTTACATCTGGCTCAGGACTTCCAACTTCCACTGACGATGTTGACCATAGTTCTTCCATCGAGTTTAGCTGGGAACAAATCAGTTTTTTACTGAGCAGGCCAATTGCTGGATGTCTTGATCATCTACAGTTTTCCAATTTTATCAGCTACAACAGCAGTTGAATTAATTGAAAAAAATTGAAATAAAATTAATTGAAATAAAATGCTTTCATTGAGTTAAATGAACAAAAACACCCAACAAAAAAAAGAAAATCAAGAAGAAAGCTTGTTGACCACCATATGTTTATTTTTTAAACAATTTACAAATAAAAATGTTATATTTATCCAAGCAAACACATTTAATACTTTAGTCTTTAACAAGCTATACAAATGAGAACCATCACGCTAGAGCTTTTGATAGCTCAAGGACCACTCAGGGTAGGCATGCATGTGTCTGTATCACATGAAGCGAGTCCAATTCCTGACACCAGGGTTCTGATCTTCTTCTTCTTCAGAGCTGGTCAGCTGCTAAATGATTTAACACAAATAGTTACTGGATCACAATACAATGAAAGAAAGCCCATTTCAAATCATGTAAGTGACCTCAATATGTCTGGTCCAGGTGTCAGGCCACAGAGCCTTACCGGTTAGTCTTCTTCTCCAAAATCCGGTGGGACAGATTTTCTCCCCTTGCTTAGTGATGTGGCATCCATACATGTGCTTATACAATACAATGAAACAGCTTAAGTGCAGATGTAATACAACAGTAATTACAAATCACAGACATATAAACAAACAAACAAACAAAAAATCAACTCTAATCACATTTTTGCATTTCAAACAGTGAAAGTAAACAAAACCATGCATTACAGTTTAAAGAAATTTTCAGTTTTAGCTCTTCTGCAAGTCTCCATTTTCGCAAGTTCTAAACTGCTCTTCTTGAGCTTGTCCCAGTGGCTGGGCTCCTCACGGTGCTATTGACACAAACAGGGTGAGCTGGAAATCATCCAAAAATGGTCAAAAAGCCCCCAAAAATAAACAACAAAGACGCACGCATTATAAACGAGAGATTCCATTTTAATAGCAGAGTGTAGAAAATAAATTGGCAAAAAAATTCACATGAAAAAACATTTTACACAATTAATTATGTACAGAATAAAGTATGTGTCTGGTTGCCGATGATGTTGAGTTTCACTTTAGTTAAGTCCCACCACAGGATGCAAAATACACCCAAAACCCTCAAGTGGAACAAAAAAACCCCAACCAAACAAAAAACATATACATAATCCCAGCTCTGGCTCCTCAAATATTGGGACTGGCTGGGCTCACTTCAACCCACTGGGCTTTCTGCTAAGCTTTCAGCGATTCCTGAATTTGTTGTAGCTTCCAAACTACTGTCAGCAGTTTCTGTTTGCTCAGTCTTCTTGCCCTGGATGGCGCATACTCCTTTGCCTCCTGAGCCATCCTCTTTTCCACATGTTTTTTTGAGCCCAGGAAGGAAAGTTTCCACACACCCAGAAGCCTGACTTTCTGTGCTGCCTCCATCACAGCTCAGCGATGGCATTTCAGCAGCACCACCTTTGCTCTCCTCCACTTGTAGAAGGATCTCAGACACGGGAGAAATGTCCTGCATTTCTAGAACTGGCATGACCACTTCCATAGTGTCATTATTTGAGGACTGCAATCGAGGCTGTTGCTTAGCTGTTTGAGAAATCTGTGTGCAAAATTTATCTTCTTGACTACCAGAAGTCAATGTAGCAAAATCAATAGTTTCTGTTTCAGTCACTATTTTTTCAACACCCAGCTTCTTAAGTTTACCGGACTCACACCTAATGGATGCAATAGTTTCCAGTTTTGAGACTTCTGTATTCTCATTTAAAAGTCCCACTGTAAGGATGCTGGAGCATTCATGTTTTACCTTAGTATCCCCCAAACTGAAATCCGTGCTTTTGAACTCAAGCTCTGCTTTCTGAGAGGGAGTCTCATGTTTCACATCTTCTGATGTCAAAGAAACTTTCTTTTTATCCACACAAACATTTGCAGAGAGACTTTCAGATTGCTCAGAATTCAATCTTGAGTGCGTGGTATTCAGATGAAAGTCACTGGCTGCTGACGTTCTTAGAATCTCATGCTTTGTTTCTGGGGGGTGAACAGCTTCTTCTGAAAGATGCTCCTTAGGAAAATTTGCTGATAATGCAACCACTGGCTCTTGGGAAATATCAGAACAAGCTCTAGAAAAGCCTCCAGTCCCTACTTCTTTTGAGTCTCTCTTGACAAAAACATTATCTAATGTTGCATGAGATCTGGTGTGTCCTAATGATTTTTTTTCAACTTCAACTACTAATTCTACACTGGATCTGAGTTCAACAATGTTTGCAGAGCAGGCATTGACTAACCATGCAACTTCCTGCCTTTGGGTTTTGTTATCTAATACTGCGTGGCCTGAAGGTCCAGGTCGAACTTTTTCTTGAACTTCTAATATTCTACTTCTAGTTTCTGTGGTGGCAAGACATCTGTCTGACCGTACCTCTATCAATTCTGAAGCACCAACTTCATTAGAATCAGTTTCTATTTCTACATTTGAAGTATTTGATAGATCCCAACCACTTTCAGAACAAGAACGGGCTGTGATGACCTGTTCTTTTCCATTACTACTTCTGGAAGTGTCCCATTCACCAGGACTTCCTGTGAATTCTACAGTCATATTTTGTGTTTCTGAAACTCGTGGAGTTTTGCTAAGGACTCCTGCCTGAGATACTTCCAAAGCAACAGTTTTCTGTTTTACGTCTTTTAAGGAGGCATCAATACAATTCTGCTCTGGCATTACTGCTACCAAAGCTTTTCCTTTTGAAGTGTTTTGAGAATCACAGACCAGGTCTGGACTATCAGTTTCTGAGTTAGTTCCACAGTTATTACTTAACTTATTCTCCACCAAATGGGAATTTCCCAAATTTTGAATTTCATTCTGTGTTTCAGGTAACAAAACCTTTGTGTGTAAGCTAAGCTCAGGGTTTACCATTTTTACTTCCTGGTCTTTCATTTCTGCATCTTTCTCCAAGGTACCAGGAACATTTGTGTTAGTAACTGCAGTTTTATTTCCATCTTCCTGCCCAACTTTCTCTTGGAACTCTGTTTTCTGTAGATCACAGAATTCCTGACTGCTGACCTGCTCTCTACCTCCTGTATCCACAAGTCCAACTTCTGCAGGCATCCGGATACCAGAAGCAGGTTTTGTTTCTGGCAGTTCTGTGACCGACACTGCTGACAGCTGAGGCTGAAGTGGTTTCTTGTTCACGTCAGCCTGATTCTCACCAGGAACCCAACTCCCTTTTACTTGATTATTACACTGTGAGGAATCTTCTTTCAATTTAGTCCAAACACCTGTTGAAAGAGGAGTCTGAAATTTTTGACCTAGGTCTTTCTGAATACTGTTTTCAATGTCAGTATGAAGTACTGAAGGCTCCTGAATATCAGTTTTCTCCAGTTCTAAGCTTCTCTCAGCCAAGTGGACTTTGCTAACGTCAGTAGCCATATTCTGAGAATCCTCTTTCAAGGAGGATGAGCTATTATTTGTTCTAGCATTTGGAGACAAATCTGCAGGTTTTGTTAGGTTAGAGTTTTCTCCATTTGAAAGTGCAGAACTTGCAAGCTTGCTGTCAGCTGAACCCTTTCCGCCACTACTATAGAAAATATCATAGAGATCTTTCGCATTGGCTGTAGCCAAGCAAGAGTTTCGTTTCTCTACCTTTTTTGCCTGTTCACTGAAAGCAGTTGAAGGTCGTGGTGGTGGAGGGGGTCTCACAGGCATTGCCAGCATTGTCTGTTCACTTTCAGACACACCTGGAGCTACTTCATCTGCAGGGATGACAGCTGCCTGCTGGACTGCTGGTGGAGGAGGGGGTGGAGGTGGTATATCAGAAGTCTGAGAAGACTCACTTTTCTCCACGGCTTTCAAATCCTCCTCTGCCCCTTTTAAAATCACTTCTTCTCCTCCAAAAGCTTTTGAGATGATATCTGGAGGCAGCAGAAGATCTGCATTAGTTTCTTTTACCACAGGCAGCGGTTTGGTGGTAGCTCCAGAGGATTTTATGGATAAAAAAGTGTTCAAAGGTGCTGGTTTGCTAACTGTTGCAGTAGTAGACTTCCTAAAAATCATGGTGGGGACTGGTAGATTGGGTAGAATTTTTGCTGGTGTCGATGTAGATACAACTGGTGTCCATGGGCTAGTGTGTGGGATAACAGTTTTCCCAGACAGCTTGATTTCAATGGGCTTGACATGAGGTTTCCCAGTCTGACATTTGTTCTCCTCTTTGTTTCCTTCTGTACTCTCCTCCTTTGGAATAGCTCCTCCTGGGGTTTTATCCTCTCTCTCAGTCTTTTTCCAGCTGAATTTCCCAAAGGAAGTCTGACCTGGCAATTCCTTTTTAGATTCCTCCTTCTTTTCTTCCTTTTTTTCCTCCTTCTCTTCCTTCTTCAGCTTAAGCTTGATACCCATTTTTCGCCCAGCAGAATCTATTTTGCCTTGAGTTTCACTGGCCCCTTCTCCAAGCTCTGGGATGCTCTTTGCTTCCTCTTTCTTTATTATTTTTGGTTTCTTCTCATCCTTCTCTTCTTTCTGTTTTTCCACTAGTTTCCGTTTTAGTTCACTCTGCCGCCTGCGCTCTGTTTCCAGAACTACAGCCAATCCAGCTTGACGGTCTAGATTTCTCCTCTCTTCATAAAGTGGGTTTTCATCTATGTATTTCTGTGGAAGTAAACGGCACAATTTTAGCCACTGTTTTTCCATGAACAATAAATAAATAAATTCAACTCTGTAACAGTTTTGACTTGTTCAGTAAGTACCATCTCAACACTAAGAGACCAGAGAATGTCTTCCTAACAGGAAACTGAGATGCTAGAAACTCCACATTCTGTAATGTGACATGAATGTGACATTCTGTAATGTGACATGAATGGTGATTCTCACACAAAAGAGTGTGAGAATCAACACTGAGACTTAAACACCATTTCAGCCTCATGCAGATGAAACGATTAGTGTCTATGTAGTGGGAAGTCCTGCTTATTTGGTTCAGTAGAATGAAGTGAAGGCAACAAAATACATATACTCTGAGGAGTCAACTGTCATTCTTCAGGAAAGGAAAACAACAAGTAGAAGGTAACACATGGAATGACTTGTTCCCGGTACACCAGTTACCAACCTTGTATTTCTCATTGTGGGGATGACTTTTCACATGCTGCTCTGCTGAGATTTGATCTCCAAAAAATTCATGACAGAGCTGGCAATAATATCCAGTGATGGGAATCAGAAACTCAGAGCCTGAAAACGCCGAAGAAAATGATCAGAGAAATACAACTTAATAAATGCCAAGCTCTTAACAAAGCCAGATAAACATACCAAACAACAACAGCAAAAACTCCAGCAATGTTCCTTTTGGAACAGTTAATGCTGCTCTCCTTATGCTTACAGGATGGGAAACACCACTACCAAGATCAAGCGTGTCAAGTGAAGAAGCTTGATTACTAGGATTTAAAAAATTATTTTAGCGCTCTCTGTTGTATTAAGGCTATCCCCTATTCAACCAGGTTAACATTTCCTACAGTCTTAATCTATTTTCCATCTTTGTGGTATAGTCTGCTTACATACTAAAGGCCTGGTTTAAAAAAGAACACAAGTATTTTCACTGAAGTTCTTGGGCCTACAGAACCAGCTGCAGTTATCTAACACACTGCAGATCCTCCTTTAGCGGGTGTTATTAGAAGTATGTGACAGATTAAAAACCTGAGACTGATCACTGGCAGGCCTATTTAGACATTCAGATTTTAAATCTTACATTAATTTTCAAATGACTTACAGTCCCTTTTACATGGATTTCTCACATTCTCTATATCCATATTCTACCAAGTACTCATCAATGATTTTTCAGGGACACTTCCATTAAAAATGTATTGAATGGAAGAATCTGTTGCAAGACTCTGGAGTTCTGCACAAGATCTGCCCAAACACAGCAAGCTCTTATGGTCATGTTGTAAACTCTAATATGATAGCAAAAATCACTTCAGTACTATACCAGGAAAGAAAAAGTCACCTGGTATTCAAAACAAAGACTAAACTCTAAAAAGAAGAGAAGGAACCGTGCTATGTTTTCCTACACTCTTGTGTCATGACCTTTTCCACAAGAACATCCAGGAAACAAAATAATTTGCCTTTTACTTAATAATACAGTATGTACATAAGCTCCTATAACAAGGTAACGTTTTGAAATTCTTTTTTTCTCTGAACAGGAACCTGCTAGATGGCAAAAGGACATGATACCCAAGTTTAAAAAAAATGAACATACCTTTGGCAGGAACAGTTATCTTATCGATGCGTTTTATGGAGTCTTGTTTGGTCTCACTCTGGGTCTTCGAAGCCCAAGGTCTGTTGTAAGGATCCAGGGTCTATTTGCACAGTGACAGAGGTATACAGGCTCATATATTACACTAGCAAGGCAAGTACACTTGTCTTTCCTTTTTAACATCCTTTCAGAACACTGAACATTAAAATCAACGTGCAAATATTTACAGGAACGTTTTCCTCTCTTTCCCCTCCCATTTTTCAATTTATATGAGAAAATAACCTGTGAGAAGGGTAAAATGTAAATGGTAGCAACGGAGAGGTAAGCATGTGAAACACAATTATCAAATGCTCGTTCCTGAGTGAACTGAATACAGGCCCCATTTACACTAGTCGGAACACACTGGTAGCTGTACAAACTGCTCAACTCCAACATTAGTGAAAAAGAATTTGGTAAGCGACTTCTTGGGTTCATTATTATTTGAGGTTCTCTTCTAAAATGTATTCTGTGATGTATGTTTTAGTGTTAATATTTATAGCAATATGAAATGCACTTAGTGAAGGAAGCCTGCAACATACCTGTCTGTGTTTCTTATTATGCATGTGTGTGAAAAAGTCAAACATGGTCCCGCAGATGGTATTGCAGTCTTTGCACCAGTGGTTCCCTGCATCATAATATTCATAAATATTGGCCAACTGGAAAGGATGTTTGGAGGACTGTGAAGAGGATTCTGCTGGCTTCGGGCTTCTACCTCTGGATTTTTCATTAGTAGTTTTTGATTCCTAAATTGAACAAAAGGAAACACTTCTCTAAGACAAGGCAGGACACACAAAACGCTCTAGAACTCAGAACTTGCCTCCAGCAGAAGCCACATACACACACCAAAAAAAATATAAATATATCACCTGCTTTTCAGCGCCCAGGCTAATTCCACTGTTTCAGAGAGCTGGTATTGATGTCTAGGACGCTGCGTGGCCACAGTGAAGAGCTTCCAATAAGGCTCCCAGATGTAATGGCTGGATGGTTGTAGGTAATCAAGGAACCAAATGAACAAATTCCCTATGGCATGCACCTGTCCCACTTTATGTGTTTCACATAAAAATCTGAATAGTTCAAATTTACCATACTAGCCAAACAGTGCCCAGAAGACCTAAAATGGTTCCCCTAGAAGCATTCAGAAGATACTGTAAAAGTAGCTTAGACAAAAGCAGAATGAAAAAGGAAGTAAGAATTTGAGTTAAATACTTTTAGACAACTATCAGCTTTATCAGATTATTGGAGAGTTCCTGAATTCTCCAGAAGTCTTGTTGCTTAGCAATAATAGAAAGATGGCGTTTTGTTAATTACCTAATTATATAAGGTGAAGCATCTTGTGATTTAAGCATGTGACATCTGCACTTAAATTGATTTGTACAGAAAGACGCCATACAGTGATACACAGGACATTTCAGGACAATTCAGCCAAAATTAACACTACACTAACACCATAAAAGCAGAAAAACAAATAATCTCTGAAATCCCATGAATGAGCCCAGGTAATGTAGACTATGATAGTACTAGATGTATTTTGAGTTTTGAGTTACATTTTCAATGGCTGAAAGCCCATTATGTTATTATTTCTAATCTGCATGGCAAGCTGGAACGAATAACATGTTAACTAAGCAGACCTGAGTTAGCTGCATGATTTCCAAGTTCTTGGTATTTAACAAATTTACTTAAGCAGATTCAAAACTGCCTTGCTTGAAACTGCTCTTGATAAACAGGGATAGATTGTCTCCTATTAACAACAACCCATACAATGTACATTGTCAATCAAACAAGGAAGAGAGACCCAGGCCATTACCCCACAGATATCCATATCTCAATACAATCTGATTCTTGGTAGCAGAGTAGGAAGTGACCCAGCATATATTCTGTCTACAAGAACACAGCAAAGCTGACATTCTCTTAAATAATGAGAAGATGAACTTATGATCCCCAGGAAGTACATGGAAGAATGTTCATGATGTCTGACAAGTGTCATTGTTTATGTTGCTTACAGACATGCACCCACCCAATGTATCTTATAAAAATACTATCTTAACCCCAGCTCAAAGATGACTTTATAATTTGCTGCTATTTAGAGCCCGGAAGGGATGATCTGTCTGATTAGTACAAGGCTAACTTCACCTCTGCACCAACAATGTAACCGTAACACACAGACATGGGTTCAGCGGCAAGGGATTACAAGGCAGCTTGTGAAGATGCAGAAAGGCATGTGGTTTTGCCCTTAGGTTGGCAGAGTCAACCAACCTCAGTGTCAAAAGGCCTCGGCCTCCACTGTCTTTCTTTTAATTAAAAAATGCTAACAATCAGAATTACAAGGTGAATCTTAGGAATTATATGCGTATAGATATCTGAAAATATTAAATGTTCCTCACTAGAACTCAGAATTTTCCCTGTTAAAGTAAGGAACTATGAAAAGAGGATCAAGTTTTTATGGTTTTGGATAAAACAATTAAAGTTAAAATAATGAAAAATACATTCATACATGCCATATCTAAAGAAAATAAAGCAGTGTAACTTAATGCAATGTAGGATTTAACGGACGCTTGCCTACTTCGGTTTTACAATGTGGTGACTGAGGCAAATGATTTGTAAAAGGATTTGTAATTTGTAAATGGATACTAAAGTTCAGCAGCATTTTGAGAAACAACAAAAACAAAACACAAAATCCTTAAAATGAAACATATCTAACAAGTTCTCTGAACCAGACCAGGATGCAGCATAAGGACAAGTTTACAGGATACACAGATTTGAGTGACCTTGTAGGAAATATCTCTTATCCTACTAACAGTTTCCTCTCTGCAAAAAATATACAGTAAGGCCTATACAAAAAGCATCTCCCATCTCCCATCAGTTATTGCAGTCACATATTTGAATAAACATCTGAAAAGCAGGACAGTTAATCTCCTGAATGCATGCATAACTGTTCAGATGTTACTGTCATACTATTATACACTACTTCCAAAGTGAAAACTACCTTCTGGGATGTGATAACCCTACTTTGCTATATCCAGCACTCGGTAGTATAGACCATCCTGATGCATACTGACATTTAAGAGAGAACAGATAGCATGTACATAATAATCATGTTAAGCTGACCATCACGTGTAAGACTTGTGATTTGTTAATACCATCACCCAGAGAGAAGACCAACATGACCCAAACTTACAGAGAGCTTTTCTGCTACAAACACAAGGGATGCCAGAAACATCGGGGAAAAAACAGCTGTCCTCCTGGTATGGCACTGAGACCCGAACAGCTACACTCATAATACTGTTCAATCCAACCAACAACTCAGCAAAAACAAGATCAAACCCAGCAACTGGTACTGAACTGCACAAACCCTGAGGGAAACTATAAACACTGACACGCTGACTCTCACCTGCATGCACCATCAAAACCAGCATGTGAGATGTGATAACAAATGACATCAAATGATCCTCTAGTAAATGTTTGGGAGCAGCTGTTGCCCCAGTTTTATTGGGAAAATCACTAGCATATAAACCAGAAGACTTTACCTTGTTGGAGGAAGATGTTTTCTCTAGACCTTTTGCATTTTCTGACTTGCTGTTCTTTTCCGAGGAATCTTTAGTTTCCACAGATGGTTTCCGGGGTTTTTCAAATATGTTAATCCCAAGGATTTGTGCTACTTTGTCAAGCTCAGACTGCTTCTTGTCAGCGGCATCAGACTCTTTGTGCAGCTCCGAAATCTCCTTCATAATATTTTCTTGTAGTCTGTTCACCTCAACCAACAAGGGGTCTTTGTGTCCATCCTTCTCACGACGTTTTTTCCTCAACATCTCTCCTGAGCCAATCACAGAAGTAGAAGAGTTTGAAATGCAACAGAAAAATTGTTTTAAGAACTATTCAACTATTCCAGCAACAATTAAAATACTAATATAAAATATTGCCACTGTATCTTGACTAGGATGTTGTAAAGATGGAACTGACTCCCAGGTACAGCATCACTAAATCTGCATAATCCACTCTATAACGATTGTTTTAGCATACACCCCTAATAGAGGCACCATAATCAAGACAGAGAATCACTTTGATTATCACTATTTCCCTGTGCAACCAAACAAAAAAAAAGTTAATTGTAAACTCTGACCTGAAAATATAATTTTCCAAAGGTGAAAGAAATAAATATTCACTTGGGACTAAACAAAAGTTTTAAAAATACAAAAGTATCTCTGTCTAGACAGGACTTTTCCTTCTCCAAATAAGAGTAATGAAAAACTGAAAGGCACACTGATATGTCTTCAGTTACTACTTCTCATTTCTTCTAAAGAAGCAATAATATGCACTAAATGTAATTAATTTAAGTTACCAAGCTGCTGAAGAATTTGCAAAAGCAACTGTTTGCAACAGTGTAATAGCCAAATTTTGCCTTAATAATTTTAATATAGTAATTAGGTTACTGTTTTCTCAGGAGTTCTGTATTGCCTGAAGTATGAAAATACTAGTTTTAAGCTACAGAATATTACTATTATTTTGGTCTTCACTTCTAGCAAGTTCTGGGACTTATGACACGACACCAGTGGGGAAAAAAAAGCAGGAGGCAAATGCAGCATACCTTGCTGTTTACGAAGTCTGTCCAATTCAGTCTTGAGATAGTAAAGCTTCTTCTGCCGTGCCTCTCGTTCATTTTTCAGTTTTTCTCTCTCTTCTATCACCTAAACAGATTGGAAGGGGACTGGATTTTCTTCTCTTCCCAACACAAATTAATCAGTCTTGCAAGAATGACAGCAAGACCTCAGTTTGCCAGTCACGGGACACTGCTCACCATTCCGAAAATATTCTTGAACATTTTAACACAATAAATACATCTCTTCCTCTGTATCTACAGGTAACTATATCATGTACTCAAACTTCAACGCTATATGAAGACAATTTTTTCTTTTGCGCACTGTATTCCCCAAAACTGCTTTGTTGGTTGCACCCCTTCCCAAGGCAGTTAGGCTCAGCCAACTATCTTCTACAGAGGTCAGCAAGATCCATGCTAAATGGCTCTTCAAAACTCATGTACTATCTCCACAGTTGGCATGTTTCATCAGTGACAAAGGACTCCACAGCCCTTCACCTTGCCTTCTGTACCCTGGCCTTGACTCTGGCCAATTTTAGCTATTATTTAGGCTTCTGCTTCAATGTGATCGTAACTGTACCACCAAATAATTTTTGAAGGCCTAACTGTCCAAAATTAACCTGGATTAAGCCCATTTCTTGCTTAGTAAGGTAAAGTCTGGCATGAGGAGCTCAGAAATCCACTTTTCACTGGTTTTCATTGATTCTCACAGAAGAAAACCAGGCTAAAATGAAATCAACTAAACTAAAATGAAATCTGAAAAGTTCTTTCCATTTCCTTCCCAGCTTCATTTTTCAAGAGATGAAATCTTTTTTTTTTTTTTTACATCCACAAGGCTCTTAACTCTTACTACTGACTTCTCTCTTGAACAAACAAAAACTGACCCAAGGCCTTGTCTTCCCAAGAAAATCACTATTCCTATAGGCATATAAATGTTGGCAGGATCCTGGAGTAGGCCCTGGAAAGAGTTCAACAACCACAGTTAGGCCACGTCTTAAATGCCACAGATTTTGGTTTTTTTTGTTGTTGTTTCTTATTTACCAAAACACTGTTCTCTCATTCTGGGTTTTCTCTCAGCATAGGGAAATCAACTGGAGCATGCAAGTTTTTAAACACCAAGCCATTCCAGCAAAAAACTGGTGGACTAATCCCAAGCCAAAGAAGTCTGTAGTGCAGACAAACCCCTAGAAGTTCTGCCAAGATGCACAGGAGAGCTACCAGGGGTATGTCACAGCACAAGAAAACCACACACCTTCAGCCAACAAAGCTCTTCCAGAAGCATCAAGTTTCATTAACAATAAAATTTCAACCGTGACAGTTGAAGAAATTATTATTCGTGCAAGTTGTGAAGTCACTTGTCTGCTGATGCAGGACTTTGTGCAAGTACTCTTCTTTAAATCACTTCAAACAAAAAGTAGAGAGGTTATCTCAGACCAAAAATCTACAGTAACTTCTTTTGAGCCTCTCTTGGATTCAGTGGTGCATCCTTCCATGGCCTGATCTGTTCTGAGGAGTGTGATATAACTAAGTAGGCAAAGAGCTTACAGCCTTTCCCATGTGCTGCTCTTCTACTAGCAGATCTACCAAGGCAAGGTATCATTAGCACAGCTCTATTGCCTCTAAGGCAGATATGCATACATAGATGAAAAATTAGATATGAGTCTGCAATGTGTGTTTGCAGTGCAGAAAGCAAATTGTATCCTGGGCTGCACAAAAACCATGGCCAGGAGGTCAAGGGAGGTGATTCTCCACCTCTGCTCTGTTCTCGTGAGACCCCAGCCGGAGTACTGCATCCAGTTCCGGGGCCCCCAGTACAAGTGAGACATGGACCTGCTGGGGCCATGAAATTGATTAGAAGGCTGGAGCACCTCTCCTGTGAAGAAAAGCTGAAAAAGTTGGGGTTGCTCAGCCTGGAGAAGAGAAGGCTCCATGAAGACCTCACTGTGGCCTTTTGGCATATAAAGGAGGCTTATACACAAGCTACAGAAATACTTTTTATATCCAGGCCTGTAGTGACAGGACAAGTGGCAAATCTGAAAATAAATGAGGGTAGATTTAAATTGGACATAAGGAAGAAACTTTTTACAATGAGGGTAGTAAGCCACAGTCTCACTGGTTGCCCAGAGACACTATGGATACCCCCAGCCTTGGCAGTGTTCAAGGCCAGGTTGGATAGGGCTTTCAGTAACTTGGTCTAGTAAAAGATGTTCCTGCCTGTGGCAGGAGACTGGAACCACATGATCTTTAAAGGTGCCTTCCAACCCAAACAATTCTGTGGTTCTTATTTTAACAACCAAGATTGAGTGGACACTAGTTTGAAAACCCAAACAGCTTTCAGGAACCTTCCAGTCCTTACACAGTTACTTAACTACAGTTTCCTATTTTAAAGTACGTTCTTCTCCACCACCTTCTAATTATCATACTAATCAAGGTAAATAGAAGAGGAATGTATTAACTCCCATAACCTAAACTGGTGTCAGACACACCAAGTAAAGAACAATTTCCCTTAAGTTCTTCTGATTTTGTGATTCTTGTAAGAGATTAATTAATACAAATGTAGAAGGAAAATTGTACGGAAATGTGAATGATTACATAATTCAGTATGTATTTAACAACGTCTAATACAGGTATAACTATGGTATTATTGTAGCACATCTAATACAGGCATAACCACATCCAGATGGAGCCATCTGTGTTTCAGTTTGTGTTCACTGCCTCTTGCCCTGCCACTGAACACCACTGAAAAAAGCCTGGCTCCATCTTCTTTATATCACTCCTTCAGGTATTTATATATCTAGATATCTTCAGGTATTTCAGTATCTAAAACTCAGCAGAATGAAGGCACGTTGTAGCCTCTGTAAGATTTTGGCTGGCCCCAAGAACCTAAGGGCATACAACTTTGAGGGATTTTAAACACGTTTTTTAAAATTGTCACAGAATAACACAAACAAATGCCTAGAAATCTTTAATAAAACCAAATTTAGACTGCTTTTAAACTGGAGAAAAAAAACAGCACACCTGAACAGGAAAAAATTCTACACCAGCAGTCAAGCAGTCCAACATATTTTGATGTATTAGAGCAGATACCATACCTTCTGTTTTTGAGCTGCACGATTTTTCTCATCCGACATCTTTTCTGTGGTGTTTCTGAGAGGGTGTGAAGACAGGCGAAGGGGCACTTTGGAATGAGCAGGAGTTGTAGGGACATGAACAAGCACAGAACCATCTCTTTTTAAATCAGGGACTTCCTTTCCCATAGAGACTGTCTCAATCACCCGGAGGTTGGGACGTGCTGGGTTTGCTGACATAGCCATAGAAAGAAGGCCATGAGTTTCTGGCAGTGTAGGATTAGGCTGCTGGGCAGGGGGGTACATAGGCCAGCCAGGAGCTGCATATGCCATGTAGTGCCCATATGCATCGTATCCTGGAGGAGCCATTGTGGGAGGTGGGTAATTTTGGGACATTTGAGTGGCAGTGAACTGGGAGTAGTTGGGAATCTGGTATTGGGAAACAGGAGTAGGTGTATGGGGCAAACTAGCAGGAGCTGGTGGAACTGAGGGAATGAGAGAGACAGAAGGAAGAGGCTGTTCTGGTGCACATGGAGGCATATCCTGTCCCACTGGCTTGTTTTTCATATACTCTGTTTTCTGAAGAGCAGATGCATCTTTTGACTGCTGGAAAGAGACTGGAGGTGATGCTGAGTGCTGCTGGCCTGACTCAGGAGAACGAGTGTCACTCCGGCTGCGACGCAAGTCCCAGGGGTCTAGTCTGCGAGGATCTGAAGAGCGACGATCAGGAGAACGAGATGCCAGCTTTTTGCCATGAAGGCGTTCCTGGGTACGAACAGCCAGTTTTCCAATTTCAGCAACACCGATGTCCAGTCCAATGGTTTTAAGTAAGTCATGGATCTTTGCATACTCAACATTGGGCTCTTCTAAAGGATCCAGCTTTACAGCTGGAGCAGGAGAAGGAGGTGGACTCACTTTCTGGTTTATTATCTCATTGCCACAGCTCAGTGGGGGCTTCTGAACAGCAAGAGATTCAGTCTTGGTCTCTTCATCCTCGTCACCATAAAGAAATTTCTCTTCATCCTCAATGTCAGGAAAACTACGCCTCCTCTTCTCCTGAGCACTAACAGAATCAGCCATCATGCCTAGAATTCGGGAGAAACCACTGCCATCCTGACTGGCCCTCTCGTGAGGCAGCAGGAAGTCAGTATGCCGATCAGCAGGCTCTGACTTGGGTTCTACCTTTTCCTTGTGACTCAAGAAGCTTCCAAACTTCTCTTCAAACGTGAAAGTGTCTTTGGGAGCCCCAGAAAGTGGGCTCCACTCATATAAACCGTCATGCAACTCCTTGTTTGCAGACTCCACAACAGAGTCTTTGTTAAACCGTTTGAGAAAGTTCTCCACTTCAGAGGCAAAAGCAGCAGTGTCGTTGCTTTGGGGCAAAGACGAATGACTAGAAAGAAGGGGAAGATCCTTGCTGGGAGCCAGACTGCTTGAAAACCCCTCAGGCTGAAAAAGAGAGAAGTTACTATTTACTACAGCACCTTTTGAGGGCACTTCACAGAACAAAGGAACATGTTAATTTTTTCTGGAGTTCACAGCTGAAGAAGAGTTAGAAAAGACAATATACAGTTGAAAGTGAATACAGAAGATTACAAAACAAATTGCCTAAATGTTCTGGAATATCATGTCCAGCAATGAACGCTTATCACAGAGAACACACAAAATCACAATTACATCATTCATTTCTTGCAAGTGTAGGAAATGAAACCTTTAAGGTGAAATCCCATAACACAAATTTGGCTATGCTTTGAGTTTAATCAGAGACAAACAGGATTTCAACACTGTAAGACAGGTGAAAACAACTGCACTGGAATTATACCCAGTCACTTCTTCAGATATGCATAATTAATGCCATATTAAATAGGATTTCCAATAATAGGTATAGAATAGGATCCTCAGTATTGGAGTACCTTCTGAGATAAACATGTCACTGTCAAACCAACACTGATCAGTACAAAAGACAGATCAAAAGTGATGCACTAAAACATGAAAAAAGAAAAATCACTTTATCACCGTCTATTTTTCCATTGTTCTAATTTTGAGAGTCAATTGGTACAGCTTGGGTACACACTAAGTAGGGCTGATCCCAGCCTACAGTCTAAAGAAAAAAAAATAAACTCGGAGGTGTTTTCAGCTAGAGGCACTGAGAATGCATTAGGTAGTTCTCTAAGTCTATAAAGAAATAAGAAAGAGGCACTGTGATGGGAAGAGAGCTTTGATCAATGTCATTAATGTCCTGGCTGCTTGTGATACAAGACGACTCACCTTTTCTATAAAAGCTGGCCCAGATCTCAGCATCCTGGCCTGATTTTCAACAAGGACATTTTATTCTGCTTCAGACTTTA
>VZRU01002465.1:25713-37067 GCA_013398155.1 Pedionomus torquatus
TATATATATATATATATATGATTCCTGATTAAATGTCTTCACGATTTAAAATTTCTAAAGCAATCCTAACTTGCAAGTGCCTGCAAAAAAACCAACCTGCTCTCTCAAAGACAAGACAACATAAAGATTTGGCTTTTCTATTTCGGAAAACAAACTAACATTCCATATGAAGAAGTGACTGTTTCGGAAGGTAGAAACATACAGACTGACAGACAGAGATCAAACCTGAATAGAAGACTCTACTTCCACCTCCACTCGTTTCTTCAAAATAGATTTTTTGGGCATGGATGGAATTTCCTCAGGCCTATATGTATACCGAGGCTCAGAAGTCTGTAGTGTGTTAGTCAAGCCAGGGATCACATAACCACCGCCTGAAACATCATGATCCAAGTTTCTACTACGCTCTTCTTCTTCCCTTTTCCTCCTTGCACGGTCAAGCTCTCGGAATTCTTCATTCAAGTATGATGGGCTTGGGCTTCTACTGCGGCTGCGGCTTCGTCTGCGATAGTTTCGTGTACCTGATGAGAAACTCTGATGCTCTCCACTCACACCATGCATCTTCTCGTCCTTTTCGTACCTTGGACGCTTTATTTCTCGTCCCCTCTCATCTGGCCTTGATGGGTATGAGGACTTCCTGAGTTTGTCACCATCTCTGTCAGATCCACGAGGCAGCTCTTCTCGACGACCATAATGCGGACTATAATCTGAACGGTGGAGGAAAACATCTCGGTTGCGGTAGTCTTCATCATGTCTCATGATGAAGGGACTTGAGGACTGGTCTTCATGCGATGGGTATCTCTCAAGGCTTCGAGGACATGAGAGGCCTCTAGTGAATATTGGACCATCAGCCATATCATCCCTGTGTAAAAGAAGCATGGAATAAACATACATACTTGAATCAGAGTAAACTAAATTTTTACTGCTACTGAAGAGTAAGAAATTCCCAAATTAGTTTCAGAAAAAACTTCCACATCACTGAATAAAACCAACATTTTATGTACTCCCCAGAAAGAGCGAGACTTATTTTTAATGGTACTACACTTCCTAGGAAGTCATCTGCAAACACAATGACGTGAGCAATTCAATTCATATTGCAGAAGGAGAGCCTTGAAAAATTGATAGGATGGATTTATTCCTGTGAAGGAGAAAGACTACATATTTAAAAAAAAAACCATTACTATCATATTTCAGACCACAATCTCTTTCCTCATCTCACCCAGCAAGATGCCAAGGTCACATTTCATATGAATTATTCAAGGTATAATTCAGTCTCACACTGGAAAATGCAACTAGATCCTCTTTTTATCTTCAGCTGTGGATAAGGAACACAAATTCTAGCAACATTTTCTGTTGCAACAGATCTGTAGACAGGACTGTCACTAATCACATGAACTACTATACTCAAAAAGAAGCACCATTTTTTATTATCTGGAACTGGGGGTAGTAGTAGTATCATTCCTTTGTGCCAGCCTCTGCATTATTACACATAGCAGATGTGCAATGCAAAACACCAGGATAACTAGCTACATCTCTTGGAGTTTTTTCTTTTGGACTAACTCCTACACAAACACCTCCAATCAGGAGCACCATTTTAACTAAGGCCTTTTTCCCCAACCCTAAAAACTCTTCTGGGACTGTTCTTTAGATCACATAGAAGCAAACCAAGCCAGTTGCGGGTTTTACTCACAAGAGTTTCAAAAGCATAGCACGATCCTCTGAAAATGGGAAGTAAATGTGCTCCTTAAGTAAAAACTGTAGGACAGAAATTGTGAATAGTAAAATGCCTTACCCAACTGATCAAGACATGAACTTGAGATAAACTATGTATGATTGTATCCTTAAAAATCACCTCCTCCTACCAAGAAAAGTCCTCCATAGATCTGAGGGACAAATCAAGTCATGCCAGATGACATCTTCAAAATAATTTGCAGATAAATTATAGGCCTGGGTTTTAAAGTCACCAGACTAAGGAATAATAGAGATAAACAGACAAGGTCTTTTTCTTGAGTATTTTCATAGTTTACACGTGTACATTTAATAACAAAACCAGCAAAAAAATTTCACTTTATCTCTAACCTGCATCATTGCAAAGTATTTTGTGTTACTAGATGCTTATCAGTACAACACATCTTATAAGGCAAATATAGCACACAACAGTACCCACAGTATTAGACAGTATCTTTCCAGTATCTAGCAAACTACACACATCCATGCCTTCCAAAAGCATCAAAATATCTAAAAAGTAACTAGAATCAAATTTCACATGTAAATGTTGCTGTTCAGAGCTGACAAAGGTATGCCCATCTCCAGTGTCACCTTTTCTGAGCCTGCTAAACCTATACAAATGCCTGGTACATAAGGTAACTGGTGGAGTAACACCACTGTATTTCACCATACAACTTCAGTTGATTTTTGTGCAAATACTTTGCACATATGCTTGCCAGGTGTCATCTACAGTTAAAATGCACTGACTGCAGTGACAAGGCAGAAGGAATATTTCATCATGCTTCAGAAAAAAAGGGACGGCAAACCTGTGATGCTTACAACTAGACAGATGTACCAAATATGCTCTGAACAGCTAAGATGTGGATTTAAAACCCAAAAATCAATTACAGGTGTGAGGAATATGATTACTTGCCTTACAGAAACTGTGATTCTTTGAAATATGCTTTCTACAAACACAGTCCAACAGTCACGTCCCTCTTAACTGGTTCGGGTGCTTTCAATCAGCAAGGTCCACTACAGGCTATTGCATCCCTGAGGGAGGATACAAAGTAGTACCACTGTGACCACTCCAATTCCTTCACCAACACAGAATCCATGAATTACTAAAGTTCGCAGTTTCAGGGAAGGAGACCAGCCCACAGACTACGTAGACATGTATGCCTCAGAGAACTGCAACTGAGGCTACATGATGCCTCAGAGAACTGCAACTAGAGTCAGGCAAGTTTACTTTTTGACATATTTATTCACATACACAGAAACATAAATAAATAATGGTATTCTGCTGTCAGCCACCAACAGGACTCCACCTTAACAGGCAGTCTTTGAATAGGACATCAGATGAGCTGCTCATACTCAAGCCAACTGTGACTCTTGATATTATGCCAAAAAAAATCTATTTCAGAGCACAGATTAACATGGACCAAGTCTCTGCAGTGATATGGTCTAATCTTTTGGATTAACATCAGATGAAAGAATGTGGGACCCTCTGTATAGCTTATGCCAGCTCAGATAGTAGTAGAATGTCTTAAAAATACTGACAGAGGGAGAGATGGAAGACAGGGAGGGGGATAAGATATATTCTTCACTTTAATAGACTGAGATTCTGGAAGACAAAATAATACTAATCTGTTGAAGCAGAATACTGAAGCTGCTTAGATGACCTTGAAGTCACAGGCCAGCAGCACTCAGTATGCTTACTTACACATGTGCAGGAGGCCAGCTGCCCTAGAAACTCAGGGCAAGTTCTTACAGATGTTTTAGGATGGACATCTAAATTGATATACACCCTGAGAACTTCTCCCAGGGCATCCTGAAAATCCACTGCTGCAGGAGAATCCAAAAGCATCCCCAATTTCCATCCTTTGGTATTTCATTTCTTTTACAGGCTAGTGAACCTTTCTACCATCCCAAAGCCCTGCAAATTACAGAGAATAATTCATAAAAGGGATTGCTTGAAATCTCTGAGTAGTTACCAAAAACAGCTGAGAATAACTAAATTCAGAACTATTTCCTCCCATTACTTCAAAATTTGAAGAGACATCTTCAGAAAACACTATTTTTTAATTTTCTTTTAATTTAAACAAGAATCAGAATGTACAATGATGATTCACAATAAAGGGGAATATAAAGCCAGTGTCACAGTACCAGGGCATTCCCTGAGGGGAAACAAAATACCTGACAAAAAATACATGATCAACAATGTCCTTAACCAAATACAAAGTGTCTTTTAAAAGAACCAAAATGGCTAAACAGTGAAGAAATTTGGAAATCAGAAGTAGCACCAAGAATGTTTAGGAAAGGCTAAAGAATGCCTCGGTTGTCACAGACTTGAAGCTTCTGGACAGTGGGCACCTTTCAGACAAGCGCAGCCAGCACAAACAGATTACACACAAAAAAAATAAATGTAACCACATGGAGTTCTTGCATACCCGCACTACAGATACATGGGAAGTCACTTAAAAATTGAGGTCTTCATGGTCTCAGTTTCTCTTATTCTCATTCTGATTCATCTGTCACTTTTATAACTTCTCAGGAGTCTATTCTGACCATTTTTTTACATCTATGGGTAGATGTAAGAACAGAGATAAAGTGAAAGTCCTTTGTCGTTTTCACTCATATGCTAAAATAAATTCCACTGTACCCGACTGTTACAGTTTGACGAACCCATAACAATTTATTGTCATTTAGACAATTACTCTATCACCCGATGATCCCTCCTCACCTGGGAAGGGGAACTGGGAAAAACAAGGAAACCATAGGGTTGAAATATAAACAGATTTAATAGAGTAAGACCAGAAAATTAACATTAATAATAGTAAAGAACCAATATTGATCCTGATACCAATATAAAATACACCAGGATCATACTCAGCCAATTACACCAGCAGGAAGGTGCACACTCCCAGCAGTGGACAGCAAATGTCACACATTGAGAGTGCTACGGCTTCAGGAGGAAGGGAAGGACTCAGGGGTCTGGCAATGGAGGCAAGGAGTTCTCAGGATTGCAGCCATCATAGAAGAAGAAAAACTTTCCTCAGCAAACTTTCTAATTTATATTGAATCAAGGGCCTGGGTCTCACTCCTCATCCCCACAAGGCCCAAAAATCTTGAAACCTACAAAGCATAGCTGGCTATAAATTAATATTTTCACAAATGCATACACTAGGGTCTTCTAAAAGTGCAGTTTTCCCTAGTATTAGAACAAAACTTACTGAAAAGTAAAATTACTGAAGAAGAAATTAATCCTGTGTCATTCAAACCAGGACACTGATGTTATTTCTAACCATGCATCACAACCATAAAACAGGTTAAATATAAAACTTCACTAGAGAAAAGGAAGCAATGGGACAAACATAATCCCCAACCCACGTGTTCTTAATTTGCCAGAGCAGCGCCAATTCTCCTACATGCCTTTTCCTGCTCCTTCCAACCACCGTTGTCTCCCTGGCCACATGTACTCATTTCATTCAGATGACTGCAGAGTGCACAGGGGATTTACAAATCTAACACTGGTCCCAGGAGAACTGTGGTAAAGGCATAAAAGTGACAGTACTGAAAACTAAAGTCTTGTTTGGTTTTCTGCACCTGCTGAAACTTCACCTTACACTTGAGAAAACAGCAAATTTACTTATTCAGTTCACTTCCCTCCTTTTTTTCTCTAAACAGTTGGGGATATTTGCATCAAAAATTGAAGTTATAGTGGTTTTTTTTTTGGTGCTGAGTGTTTATCCCTGACTTGAAACTGCAACTATATACTCTGGGGCCCAAACTGTGCCATTTTTAACCTTGCAATTCAAGACTATAAACAGGATTTTATTTGCACAGAATCTTCTGATTTTACTTCTTTTGCCAGATTATACCTGTTCTCCTACTGAAGACAAAGACTTCCAAACAGTATCTACTAATACTTAGTTCCAGCAGTATTTTTAACATAAAAGACATCTCTTCATTAACTATGTTTCTCTCCAATCTCAATCAAGGGAATTCTAATACTTATTTCATCACATATGGGACTGTCAGACTATGTTCACTTCTCTTCTGCAGGGTGTTTAAAGTCAAAATAATATTTTATCTTTAAGCTACACTAGAACTTTCATCTGGACTATTCTCAAAAATCCAGAAAGTAGGTAATTCCTTCCAAAAAAATGAGGAAGTTGAAGCTTTATGCCATCCATAAGCAACCTTCCTTTCAGTCAGGACTAGGTAGGTTCATAAGAAACAGAAGAAGGTGGCTGAAGCTGTGAAATGCCAAATGAAGCAGCTGCCTCCTGCTCTGGGCACTTTTAGTCTATATGGTTATACAAGCAGTTGACAAAGATCAGAGAAAAAATATCAGTTTAGAGCTACTATGAACGGAGGCAGTGACTTTTGTTCAGGAATGCCCTGCACCACAGCTTTCTTGGAGGCTGGGGGAGTATGCCAGGGAAGCACTACTACATGCTTGCCCCTCTTACCCTCAGTTCCTAGGCATCCTAGGCATAGGGATAATTAGATGTCTGGTCTCATCCAGTACAGCCATTCCCGTGTTCTTACTGTTTCACACACTGGAATCCCCACCTGCGGAGGACCATACCTGTCACTCAGGTTATCAATTGGTGAGCCCAGTCTATCAGGCAGCCTCCTTCGCTCTGGTGTGCCAATGCAATACCGGTCATTACCAACAGTAATCCGCAAACTCTGTTCCAGTGAAGACTCAGAGCGGAGACTCGGTGAGCGTCTCTGTAAATTGAAGAGAGAGTGCAAGCCCATCAATCAGGGAATTTTAATCTGAGCCTACAGAAAGGCAAGTGACTCTGCTCTGCTTAACATCTGAAACTTGAGGTGGATGGATCATTTAAAAACTCAAACTAGAAAAACAATTGTTCCAAATACATCCGCTGTATTAAGTTAATAAAGAAAGGGGAAGGTATTGACTGCATTCATTTCTCACCCCAGATGCCAATAACATGCTCTATATTTACATTATCTAGAAGGGAAAATTTAAACTCAAAAATACATTTCATAAAGCATCATTTCAAGAAATCCCACATTTGCTGCTGTCCTCCTTTCTTTGTAGAGGAGAAGCAGCTAAACAAACATTGCACAAAAAACACTGCCAAGAATTTCTTAATAAAAGTGTCTGGATTTCTGGCCCTTTCCAGCTTTAGTAACAACACGAGCCAAAGTATAAACCAGTGTAAACAAATATTTTCCTAGCAGTGATGTTTTCAACAGCTTTCCTCACCTCATGCTGCTTTTAGCAGATAAGCACAACAGAATACTAAAAACATCAGTGACTATAGAAACACCTTCTATAATAGAAGTCCAGTTGTCATTTATTATTGGTAGACCCAAATCAGAGCTAAGTAAAGTTGCATTTGGAAAAACTACAGCAGAGACGGCCTGAGCTAACTGTCCCTATACAGACCTTCCTTTGGACACATACCCAATAAAGAAAATGTCATTACTGGTAAGTTATGGTTAACTAGTTATCCCTCACATCATTCTAGAATTGACCAAAGTAAGGGTAGTTTCATAAGAAACAGAGGAGACTGCCTGAAGACAGAGATACTTTATTTACTTTTTTAAACCAACATGGTTTAGATTCTGCTTAACAGGAAGCAATGAACCAGCTTCAGTCCTGCCAAATTGGTCAAGCATTGCATATTGCTTTCATCGCTGAAAACTGCAGTAGCAAGCAGCAGGTGCACTGTATTGCCTGCATCCACCCTGAGAAGATGCAGCAGAAACAGCTCAATTCTCCAAAAGACCAAAAGAAGAACAGTACATAATCTCCAACAAGAAAGCAAAAGAATTTCCTAATAAATTTGCCTGAACAAAATTTATATGCAGTACAAATGTGCACTAGAATCCATTGTGCACATAACATCCTGAAGTAACATATTAATGATTTCTGTTTTGTTCCATTAAGCTGAATCCCAGCATTTATCAGAACACCTTTTAATTACTTTCTAAATCTAACTGTGCTATATATTACAATATGATCCTACAACAGCCCGGCTGAGATGCAACAAATATATATATATATATCTGCACAAGGTGCATGCTTCTCATACAGACACACTCTGAGGGCTCACATGTGCCCAGTGTAACACTGAATTTTGAGGTCTGCCTCAAGAAGTGATTATCTTGGAGGTCATCTTCTTGTCATCAAGACTATTGACAAATTGGGCACATACATGATGATCTCCAGGAACTGGAGACAGAGAAGTGATGACTACATCTCAAAGCAAACTTCTGGACAAATTAAAGAAATAGCTTACATATAGAAAGTTTGGGATGTTAGGATTGTCTATGCCTGCTATACAGATTGCCCAAAGACAGCAGTTACAGTGGTACATATTTGAATGTCTCAATTTTCTTTTTTTTTTTTTTTCCAGTTTGAGAAATCCCAGTTTTATCAGCTTATTTCATTTAGGCCACTGAACACCACTACTTGTCATTCCTACCTATGCACTGCACTGCATTTTCCTCCCTTCATGTCCTGGTGCCTAAACCATTTACCATTATCATATTATTGCATAGGCTGCACACCAGCTCTTCATGTCTTCTTTCTCTGTTGACCCAACATAGTCTAGTCCTCTAATTTCAGCCAATTTTCTTACAAGAAAGCAAAGGAGCTGACAGAAACTATAAAAGGAACAAGCATGCAGGTCAGCAGGGACAAATAAAAGCAGCATGTGCCAGCCTTGCCAAGAATAAATCAAGTCCACCAAAATCACTCACAGTATAGCCCTGACTTTCCTCCATTATATTTTTCAATACTTGCCCCAAACCTTTGCTACTTCTCCATGCTCTTCCAATTCCCACAGAGTTTTCCCCACCCACTAAGAAACTAACTCTATCCATACTTGCAATGTCCAACATACAGCTCCACTGGCAGTCAGCATCCCAGCTATGCAAGAGAAGATGGAAAACAAATCTGATAACCTGGGAATGCAGGCACTCCGCCTTAAAATAAACCCAAAACCAACCCAAAACAAATCCCAGAATCAAGAAAAGGGAATAAGAAATCTGTAAGGCTACTCCTTCAAGACTCCAATTCATATGAAGCATAGACACAGTAACTTAGAGCTTGTACTCAAAACTTTTTTGCATTTCAACTCCATGGCCTTACCACATCAATGTCTTCATTCCACAATCTAGCTCTTCCATCCTTATGCATATACTCCCACTTCCAAGTCCTCCTTCCTCATTGCAACTTAAATTCTTTTTCCTCAGTCTTCTGTCTGAATTCATCTCCTCTCAGTGACAGCTTTAAAATGCCACTCACTAACACATTTGCATAACACTCCACATTTCCATACTTTATACACTCAGACTTCTGGAGAGGGTTGTCTTAAGCCATATAAATCTGAAAAATTATTAAAACTTCACTCGATCATGCTGACTCCATCTATCTGCTGTCTGCTTTGTTCTGATAACACTTAGTTCCACCGTTTGGAGAACATGAGCATTAACTCCAGCTTTTATCTTTCTCTAATTAATGTTAATTTTGTAAACGGTACTTCTAAGAAGTAAAATCAACCTGTACATGTACTTTATGCTTTATATCATCACTTTTAAAGAAGAAGTAGTGTTAGTCAAACACCTTTTGGTTGAGAAAAACTTCCATGGAAAAAAAAGTGCACATTACACACTCTAAGGATTACTGACATTAGGCTTCAGCATGTGCAAGAGATGGGACAGGTTAAAGAGCTCTATTAAAATGTCTCAACAGCCCTCTTACTGTGAGAGCTGCTTCCTAGAGAAAGTTTTTTCTTAAATGCAGTAATATTCTTGTAAATAAACAAAATATTTATTTGGCTCAGCATTTCAGCACTAGCTAACTTGCTAAAGCCTAATTTCTAGAATTAATAATTCTTCAATCCTTATTCTCTGAAATTGGAATAGGCAAGAAAAACATGAACAATCTGCAGCAATTTGCTGAGAAGACTTCTGTAACTTGAGCCAGAATAACAGTGGAAAAATAGTATTTGTTGAGAATAATGTTTGTACAAAGTGGGTGGGTTTGGTGACTTTTCCCCCCCCCTGAAGTGGGAAGCTTCCAGTCAAAAACTCCTAGGTCAAATTTCTCCAAATCTGAACCACTAACACATTCGTAATTAAAAGTTCTGTTACAAATGGCACAGATTCACAGCTCATCATGGATACAGTAAAACGGCAGGCTGAGTGATGGTGAAGTCAGTTTAAGAAAGTTCTGTTCCTCTATCCCAGTTTGCCATCCTCTCAGTTGTCACCATGCAACTGTCCATGGAGCCATAACACAAACTGACATGAATCAGGTTAAAAACCTATTTCCTTTAAAAAAAATTACTTCTTTTCAGCCTAGGTCTTACTAACAATGCAACTTGCAGGGCTACTCCACAAGTAATTTTAAAATGACTGAAACAACGGGTGAAATGCAGCCTAAAAACAAATGGCCAGAGCCAAGCTTCTCAGCCTGGTTTGGCTTAACTGTCAAATACAACATTATCTTCCTGTGCCTTCAGGACAGCTCACCTTTAAATAGCAAATAGAGCCAATAGCTGAATTTTAACTCCACTACAATCACTTATGATCTCTTCTATGGCTACAGCTCCAAAGAAATCCAGTAAGAACCTGCACTACCATCACAAAGGGCAATCCCTGTTCTCTCTTGGGGTCCCACCATGCAATGAATCATAGCAGACAATATATTTTTCTTAGATTGCCTTTCAGCCACATCATTTCCTCAAATCAGCTCACTCTGCAACTTCATAAATCTAACTGTGAGCACAAGGGAAGGGGCAGAATATACTGCAGAGCAAGAGGAAAAAGTGAGTGCACCATTCTTTTTAATTGTATACATGCTGGATTGAGTGATCGTGGAACCATAGCCTAAAATATCCCAGTATGAAAATCTCTTCTTTCAGCACAATACAAATGCAGCAAACCTATTACACAGCATAACAAACAGTTATCAAGAAAGACAGTAATTGCGCCAAGGAGTAACAGGAGAAAACCTATGTGAGCAAACGACACTGGCTCAAGGAAGAAAAAAAGGTACGGCTTTATAGTTTGGTTTAGCACAAAGGTGTCTGCATCCAAGACGGTATCACTTCAGATGCCAAACCAGAGTTTCACATGCCCAAATCAGCTTTTGTCAAGACTGAGCGAGAAGAATGGAACACCTTGTGCATAGCTCCCAACTATAAAGCACCGCCTATCAAAGAATACCTCACAAAGATATAAATCTGTAACAGTCTCCTTTGTACACACATGACAGCAGGAGAACTAAGACAATGTACTCATTCAACATCCTACTAAAGAAGTTATCTTCCCATAAATTAAACGCTATTTATACAATAACACAAACCACTGTTAAATGGAGGAAAGCAACTAGTTACATCCTTCGCCTTAGCAAAAGATAGCATCACCTTCGAGCCTTATCTAAAATGGCTCTAGCTGATAAGAGAGAAATAAAAATGTAACGGAAATTTAGGGAAAGACATCAGTTTGAATGGAAATAGTTGATTTTTAAAATTCCTCCCCCATTCGGATCTTTAAAGAACGGGGGAGAAATCGCCCTTCTCCCTGCGCAGAGGAAGAGCCCGCGGCCGGTGGAAGGACCCCGCCGCGCCAGGTTCGAGGCTCTCGCCCCGCTTCCC
>VZRU01002471.1:0-43208 GCA_013398155.1 Pedionomus torquatus
ACGAAGCTTACCCTATCCACAAGCACCTTTCCTCCCTCGTCGGTGTGTGGGCAGGGACATATCCAAATGGAAATGAAGAAAGAAAAACACATGAAGGAACAGTTTGGTCTTGTAGACAAATCATTGTTATTTAGCATAGAAAGTGGCCTAAGATTGGCTTAAAACCAGAACATTTACATGGCTTAGGCTTTGTATGCCTCCCCACCACAACTCAGTGGTAGTGGTAAGATACACATACTCTGGCCTGTGCTGTCTAAAATATTGTCTCTTCTGTAAATGAACGTTTTAACCCAACAGTAGTTGAAATGCAGACCCCAGGGTTGTGTATGTAGGTCCGACCATCCAATTCTAAGAGCAAATACACAGTGCAAGTTTTCTGATTTGTGTTGGAACAGAATAGCCACATGCAGCATGTCTGCTGTTTATGAGAAGACAAACCTTTCACTTTTAAAATTTCTTTCTACTCCATCAATTAAACATTTGATCTCCTAGTATGAAAGAAAAGACAAATTACTTACTGGAAGATGTGCACAGATTGCATTAATGGTTTGGTTTTGATGGGTTTTTATTGCATGGACTGCATGGACACCCCAAAAGACAAAGTTTCCATCCAGGGCCTGTAAGAACATATTTGTTTTAATTTGTCATTTTGGACAATTCATCAGGAAACTGAGATTTTTTCCTGTTGTTTTTGTTCCACTTTATGCACTCGTTATGATACCCAATGAATATAAAACATTTCTGCAATCCTTCAGTCTAATTGTATTTAGATTTCAGTCTGTCTTAATCGAGGCATTTTCACCCAATACGTAACTCCCTCAGTAGCAGTTCCAGTTAGAGAGGAGATGAGTGGTCCCTTCATACAAGGCTACCTTCATAACGATCTGCGGAGATGTCGCCTTTCATCTGCTGTCCTTTGATAAGAATGCAGAGATTTCCTAATCAGCTGATTAAAACTGAGAGACTGCATAATCTTATAATAATCTCATCTATTACTCAAACAAAATGGTTACCTACTGCAACGTAGCGGCTAAAAAGAAGAGAGCTCCTTTCTGTACTGAGGTTTTGTAAATTGCCTGCCCTACCATATGTGGTTCATGGTTAAGTTGCACAAGAAGATGACTTCATGTATTTCCAACAACAACAACTGGAAGCATTTTATGCTGCTTACAGTTGACTCCACAATTTGGTAAAGGTAAGATCATTACCGTACTTCAGGATAGCTACGGGTAGTCCATCTTAGACTGCATTGCACTCAGAAGCTTAGAGAAAAGGCTAAATATCACCACTAGTATTTTCTAAACACCATATTATAATATTCTTGTGATCAAGTTTTCCCCCAGAAGTCACGACAAAATTGCTCAGTGCACAATACAAATCAAAAATAGCTCAGACACAGGGATTCAGCCAGCGTGCAGCAGTAAGACCTATTGCTACAATTGTGCTCCATGGCCAGAATAGTATCTGGATCTTCTGCTAGTATCAGTGTTACGTTGGCCTATTCAGATGGTTCTGTTAACAAAACAAAGATAAAATTTTATTGCTGAGAAACTCACCCTTTTCAGACATAAAGACAGAAGAGGGATGTTTGCTTTCCTTTCCTTCCTTTTTTCATCCACAAATAAGCAATCTACCTTTCCTGCCCTAGATTTCTCATCAGCATCCCTCACCTATCATGTAACATGCCATACCTTGCTGCAGTAACTAAGGTAAGAGCTGTCAGCCTAGAGGAACCAAACTGCCAGAATCACACCTACAAAGACCTGCTTACCTGCAGCCTGTTCCCGAGTTCATCCCAGTATAGAATTTATTTCTACCTGGAATTCATTTCTACCTCATAGCTGTGGCTAGAGCTACTACAACATTTACTTGGTGATTTTAAGACAGAACTGATATCCTCCCCTCTGAAAATTTTTTTAATTACCTCAAATATTATCTTGCCCACTGTCATATATCAATGAGGCAAGACTTCAGTTATATTCCTGTTGGGAAGGACTGCTTTGAAGTTTAATTTGTGGGTAGTAACAACACGATGGTTACAGCATAGTAGCATGTAAAAATTTATGGAGATCCTTGGTAAGCAGCCTTGGATCAGATCAAAATTATTAATTTGTTACTTGTAAGGATTAGGTTTTAGACTTAGAGCAAAAACTGCAAAACATAAGCAAGAACTTTATTCATTATGGTCCACTCATTATGCAACTTTGAAAGACCCAGAAAAGTAAAGACTGACTACATAAGATGTGCAATTCCACTTTACTAATAATCTTTACCTAAAAGGAATGATACATGCTTGGCACGTATGCATGGCCACACAAAAGGAAGGCTTGTGCATCAATTTATCTGGGGTTCTCTATTTCCTGAAAGTGCTTAAGATTCCTCATCTTTAACATGGTGATATCTTTTATGAAATTTTGAAGATAAAAATGAACCATGTCACAGTGTGATTATTCATGCTGTATGTGCAGTTTCTAGCAAAATGAAAAACGTAGTTTTGGGTCACAGTTTCTGCAAGACTCACAGAAAACAAGGGTTTCCCTTGTTTACCATTTTTTGTCACATTAAGATATAAGAATAGATGGAGAGGGAGAAAGCATGGCCTTATCCCATTCAGCCCAAGTTTTCCTCGTAAGTTCTGCAGGCAGACAGATAGGACTTTAGTGATAACAAATGGTTTGTATTCATATGAGATGTAAGAACATCAGAGCTCTCTGTACAATCTGAGATACACCTGTACTGCTCTTTATGTATTATTAGAGTTACTTGCATAACAAACAGCCAAAAAAATGATGCTCTTCAAGAGAACACAACTTCACCTGTGTTTATCTAGATTTTACACTGCAACTCAGACGTACATTTCTGATTCTTACTACAGAATTATCTAACACCAGTGCTGAGATGGCAGTTTTACTTCCTGTTAAACTACAGGCCATCTCAAAAGGACAAAAAATGTATTATTCCTGATTAAGTTGAAACTGCTAGACAAGTTTTAACTATTCAGTTAACAGAAGCATAAATAGAATCTGTAAAAGAATAGCTATAAAACTTCAGTTTGCATACAACAGGAGGCTGCTTACCTAGAGTAATCTAAGATCTCTTTCTACAGTGACCTAAGGCATCTTTTAAAAGGGGAGAAGAGTGATATTCCAAACCAGAAGTGTTGTGAGGTTTTTTCTTATAAAAAAAATAATATTTTTATTACCAGGCTTTTTGCTGCCAGTATGCTCTTCGTTTAGCTGTCTTCTTTATCTTTCTCTCTTATTTAAAATAATAATAGTTTGGTATCTGGAGATGATATAAATAAATCCATTCATTATCTAGTACTAATTTTCAAAAGATGGGTTAGTTCACAACAGGAATGCCCAGGACGCACCTGGAAAGGCTAGGTGTAGGGCAGATGCAACTGCAGGACCACTAAGATCTCCAGGATGCAGAGGTCCTTTACAACGTAGGCAGCTAAGCATCCTTTACAGAAGTACTTACCAGCACAGCCTGAACTGTCCTCAGGCCACATCTGCAAAAAACCCAGTCATTGGGTTTTTTCCAGTCCCATACCTGAATTTTCTTCATTACAGAAGGAATTCAGACCATTCTCTCTCTGCATTTTCCACAGCATAGGAAATTTTTAAAATTTTTTACATTTTAAATGTCAAGTTATGTGTCAAAACATATTTTTTACTGCTCAAGTTTCAAAGGTATCTTCTTGTATGAATGAGGTGCAGGCATTGTCCAGAAGGAGCACTTAAACACTGAAGCTCTAAAACAACAGTGGTTTTTCTACACATATTTGAAGAGCACACTCATATTGCAATCCTCTTGCTCGGTAGAGCATTGAACTACTCGGCACCGCAATAAGCCTTTAACTGCTCTTGTGTCCAAAACACCCATCTGCGTGTAACATCATTGTCCTGGCTTCTGGGAGGGACAGGGTTAATTCTCCCCCGGCTCTAGGAGGGCCCAGGTATCCCACCCCACGTGAGCCTTGCCCAGGGGGTAGCTGGGAGCTGGCCGGGAAGGGGAGGGGTAACTGGAAGTGCAGGGTCTGCACTTCCTATCATTAACTAAAGAAAAATTACACTCAGTATCTGAACTTCAACTCTACCGATAAGAGGAAGAAGAAAGCATTCAGACATTGGCTTAGAAGGACAGAATGCATCGGATGGACAGTAACCTGAGAGCTGTGCCATGTCCCCTTCTGCTGACATTCCCCAGGCAGGGAACCTAGCTCACGCCCAAATCTGTTACCAAATGGGCAGTACTGCTACAACTTGTCTTCTGCTACCTTAAAACCTACAGAGAAAGAAGTTGCAAGTATACGGAAGAGGTAGGAAATCATACTGCTGTATTTAACCTTGCGCAGTATTTCATCTTTATTTTACTTCATCTGTTTAATCTCCATCTGAGTAATAGTTTCACAACCCAGATTAATTTAATGAAAAAGTGGAAGTATTACTCTGTATATCAAAACATACTGCCCATCTTATCTTTCCAGCCAACTATTTAAAACAAAGCCTATCACCCCTGAAAAACAGACAAATCACTTCTCCTCATTTGCTCAGGTACCACATGAACAATGATGGATCACTGCTATCGCACATACTCTCATACTATCTCAGCGGGTCTTTGTAAGGCCCGCATGGTAACACCACAAGGATATCCTTGACAGAAAAGAAATTCAAAAGAAAACTGTTCAATTGAGGATTTGAATTTACTTCTGTTTTCTTATGTGCCCCTTTGCAGAAAGGAATCAGCAGGGAACACTCAGCACCTTAATTAGTCTGTTCCTAAATCTACAAAGGCAACTGACATATTTTTCAAAGGCAGCCGTTTTAAGTACATAAAAGTAGTGTACAGCTGAAAAACACATGGAAGGAAAAAAAGTATTATGGTGAATTTTGACAGAGGTAAGTGTATTTCAAATCATAATGGAGAGTTTAAATGAAGACTTAAACTAGTGTTCACCCAAACTGTTCCGAGGACTACTGCATAGGTATGTCAGCCCGTGTAACTCTGATCTCAGAGCTGGTTTAGAAAACTAAATGCAGAAGGCAGCCACAGTATTTACTCTAATTGTGACACAGGAGAATTTTCAGGATTTTATTACTTCATGGACAGATCTGTAATTACCTTCCAAAACATGTCACGAAATTAATGAGTTGCAGGGAAGAGACATTGCTGAAAGCATCTTAGAAAACACGTCTAAGACTCGGCTAACTAGGTCAGGCAAGCTGTATCGGGTTGGCTCTCCACAGTCTTAAATACTTGAGGACTAATACTGCAAAACTTCAGCTGATGAGCATCTTTCCCAAGCTGATGGATGATCAGACTTTATTATTAAGGGAAAACAGGTCTCTTTATAGGGTTAAAGACAAAGAAAAACCTTTCACTGTCCCAGTGATAGCAATCAGAAGTCATTCCTTTGTAACGTGTCAATTGTCATTCTCTTATATAAATAATAGCTCTCCAAATTAGGAAGTAAAAGAGTTGTACCTCTTCACCTGAATATCAGCTTCTTTCTTCCTGTCAGAAGCCATGACGTCCACTGAGCTCAAGAAAAATATTCTTCCTTGGAATACAGGTGCTGCAATATAATACCCTATTTCCCCCTCTCTTTGCTCCCCCAAACCCTACTAGAACAATTGAACTTAAAAAGTTCTCAGTCTTCTATAAAGCATGTTGGCCATAGCTCTAACAGTTTGCAATTGGAAACAAAGACCATTGCACTTCCCTAAAATGAAAACATTTTGTTTCCTGCATCGCCAGTCAGTCATTACATTAAAAACATTAATTTTGAAGCCATTGATATATATAGCTCTGTGTTCAAATGCACACAAAAATAAAGAAAATAATTTTTAAAAAGCTTTGCATTTAGACAGAGTAATGGAAAATGGCTTTCTATAGTCATTGCTGGAAGTTCTATGTTTTTTCAGCATCTAGTTTTGTTGAAAATTTCTCTCCAATCCTTCTGTCAAAGAGGTTTCCTACCAAGAGGTCCGCTGCCATTCAATCTGCATGAAACAGCCTGTAAACACATTATTAATTGAGATAAACTTTCAAGTGATGGATTACATATTAATTTGCACTTTTCTATGATAATTTTATATTAATTAAATTCATCATATTAAGTCAAAATTAAATCAGCTCTTGGAAGGAACAGTTAAAATGCATTACTTTGTGGCATGTTTCATAAAATACATCAAGGAATGCTGGAGTGAACTTCACTCATATTACATCACATTGCAGTATTAGGAAAGAGGAAGAAAAATCTGATAAGAAATAGAGGTTTTTAATCACAGAAGTTATGATAAAGTTCATGTGACAAAAATATTTAGAACTTAATTCATGGTTGATACAAACACAGTTATCTGATCGTTAAAATACTAGTAAAAAACTTAGATTAAGTAGGTTTAGATAAAGGTTCAAGGATATTAAATCCCAAGGCTCGACTGCATTCTTACAGGATGGCTCACATAGTAAGTCTAGCTCTTTTCTACCTGTTAGCATAAAACACAAGTATACTGGATTTTTCAGTTATCCCCAAAAGTAAGTATTCATCAAGACTCAAATGTAGAATAACTAGAGGCTGCTCTTCACTATTAGCATCTCATACTGCCTGGTAGTAATACCTTTGCTTGTTCCAGCACCGAATAGGGAGTTTAGTGACAGCCACTGGGACATCTGCTTTTCAGTTTCACTGTTAACTGCTCAGCACATACCACCTTTGATCATTGCTACCTTGTGTTTACTGTTGGTCTCACCACACTTTCAGCTCATTTAACCTAAATAAATGCTGCTCCAAAAAACGTCATAATGTAGTAATCTTTTTTCAAATGTAATTTTTTTATTCAGAAGTTTCAGGATTCTTGTTACTCATAATTTCTAAATTTCTTGTAAGTTTAAGGCTTAAAATTTAATATTTCCCTTAAAGCTGACACCATGGAATTCCCAGTGGATACTTTTAAACTTCTTCCAAAGACCAGAAATAAATTCTTAGATCCACTTCTCTCTCTAAAGTGGAATATATCAGGAGCAATTCTGCTAATGTGAGTGGAGCTGCAGTGGTGAACTTCAAAGGGAAATCAGGGAGGATGGCAGACTGAATATTTAGCTGACTTTGCACTCAAAATAAGCAATGTTTTCCAACATGAACCAAGAGTATTTTCCAGTGCAATGGTCAAGATCAATTACGAAGTTTAAATATTCTCCAAAGTTTTTATGTCCTAATGTACTTGGTCTCATATATTGCCTAATCTTTGAGTTCTACGAGTAATTAAAAAAATAAAAATACAACTAATCCCCCAGAACTAAAAACCACACTATTAAGGGTCCCAACTAATTTCAAGAAGAGCTGAGCTACATTAGGACATACCAGAGATCATAATGAATCACGCAATGGAAAAGGACAGGGCACAGGACCTACCCAGGATCTTACACATTTTTCATCTATAATTTACTACAACAGCGATGAACAAACAGCACCACCTTAAAGTCTTGATAGCTGTTATTAAGCTAAAATTATTAATCATTAAATTCTGGATTCTCTGTGGCCAATGGCGCAGAAAAATGGCTGACTCTTCCAGCACAGTGTATTTAAGGGCCTGGTACGAATGCCAGAATTATTCATACCCAGTGCTTCAGAGGAAGCAAAGGCAAAGCAGGAACTTGTTCCCCATCACAGCTCAGACCCCTGACTGGTTCTGCTGGCTAGATGGGCAGTTTGTTTAAATGTAGATTAGTTATATTACAATTTTCCTTCCTCTCCTAGCAAATGCATATGCATTTGCCCTATGTGACCAGTGGGAGATGAGACTATCCTATTGCAAACGACTCTGGTGCTGCATACACACTCTGCAGAGGAAAATAAATCACTGAAGTGTGACTTCTATGTAATATAAATGTGCTGTTCCCCCTTAAAGAACAGAAGTACAAACACTTCGCAGTCTGGGTGATTGAATGATACCCTTGAAAACCGCAGTAGAGGATATCCAACGTAACTAAGTATACTGAATTTTAAGTCTTGTTCCATCTAAATACAGGTAAAAGAACAGTGGGTTGGCAGCAAAAACTTCATTTTAAAAAGGAAGCCAAGCTATCTGCCACAATTTTTAACAATGTATTTTCTCACCTTTTCTGACAAAGAATTTTTCAGAAGCTCAGACAGTTTCACTGATATATTTCCTGTCCATCACAGATACATTTCCTATTTTCCCAGTGTAGAACTGATTACAAATGATGGGCCTCTGACATCTATATATCTGTTATAAAGAAAGCCAGGCAACCTGTCACACGTGCATTGCAAATGTTATTATGATTCCTTACACATTAATACAGACAGGGCTACATGTGAGGTTAACAATAAAATAAATAAATAAATAATATAATCTGGATGAGTACAGTGAGCATTCCTGACAAATCGCATGTTGCTCCCAGAATGCCAAAAGGCTTCTAATCAATATTCGTAAAAATGCCTCCTTTTCCTCTTAAAAATACACCTTTAAATATTAGAGCCACAGAACCTACAGATCAGTTAGTTCAGTCTTCCACCAGTGAAACAGCAAACTTGAATTGCTTTGTTCTTCATCTTTCTACCCACCTGTTTCATTTTGGTTTTCTCTTGTGCCTTACGAAACCCAAACCCAACCCAACAAACAAAAACCCCAACCAAACATCACCACCAAAAAGCGCTCTACCTGTTTTCACTAAACTTTCATCCAAACTGAAAATAAGCATTTTTTTAGGCTTTAAAAAAAGCCTTTGCTTAAGCTGCTGATAAGCTGAAAAGTGCAATTAGAATGGAATCGGGTCTGGAAACAATACATCATGATCAGAGGATTAATACACTGAACTCCTGCAGCTTATCCAAAAGCCAGTTAAAAACTGAGCAGATCACGGTTTAGAATTTTCCTGTGGAAGACACTTCCATTAAGCAGCCCCTGCTGTAGTACAGAGGCACGCAATGAGTTCCAATGTTCACACATTGAAATGGGACAAATTCAGAGAAGCAAGAGGACGCGTATTTTTTACCTACTGAATAACTACCCACCAGCACAAACTACTTAGGCACAGGAAAGTTTTTCTGACATTTGATGTTTTAAAGTTAGCATTGGATATCTTTCTGGAAAATACATCATCACTTCATGCAAAACCACAGGCTTGACCCAGCAATGACTGCATTGGGCTCTTTGAGCAAGCAATGTCAGAACTCCAACTGGAGTTCACACCTGTTCACCCTGGTGTTAAAGTCCTTATTCTATGAGTTCATGTTAATTTAACAGCCTCTGAGAGGCTCTGAGAGTTTATGAAGAGAAAATGTGTTCTGTTTTATGCTCAAACTGTTTTTCACATTTTATCCTACCTCATGTCGCACTCATGTCTGCAATGTAATAAGCTCTGAATGATAGTCACCAGGAAAAAAAAAAAAAAAAAGAAAAAAAGGAGAGCTCATAGCACAAATTATGCTAAAGTCTCCAGTAACATAAGAAGCTAAAAGATAATGCTATTTAAATGAGAAGCAAGCTTCAAATCACAAGTAATATGGAAGTGGAAGTGGACTTTATCTCCTTTTTTTTTTTTTTTTTTTAATTTCAAAATTTGGGAGGTCTGGAAATATTTTCCTAATTTCCAAAGCCTTGAAGGTGCATAGCTCCTAAAATACACTCCTTGGCTAAAAGGCTGAGGTGCTCAGGATCAGCTGCAAACATAGAAAGAAGCAACTTTGAAATTGTCAGCTTGAGGTCAAAGCAGTTTGATTAAAGAGTGCAATTATTATTTTCTCTTATCCTGCAAAGAACAGAGTTTACCAGAGCACTTTGTCATCAACATGTGTACTACAAACAATAGGAAATGAATCTATCTATCCATCACTGATAAACAGATGTAGTGAAGATACATTTTTTTCTTGCTTGTAATTACAAAGCTCAGAACACCCTCCCCATTTGCACGTGCCATTATTCCATTTGCCTCACTGAATTCTGCACTTTGCTTGGAAATTAAATCAGGTCTTGAATTTGAAACCAGGACAATATTGAATCCCAAATCTATCAAAAAGTGCTGTCTCCTTAACTGAGCAAAAATTTCCATTTTCCCCTCAAACTATTAATATTAAGATACAATAACAAGAAAGAAAGAAGAAGGAAGGAAAAAAAAAAAAAAAGAGTTGAGCTTTAGAATATATCTCTTCGCTGAATAAGTGACACAAAGTTAAAAGCAGTAATTTAGGAATCTTAAATGTGACAGTATATGATAGATGTGAGTTGGCAAGGCAGGAAAATGAGAAACATTAAAATCATATATTAGAATAGATCAAGCTCTACATACCAGTTTATGTCAGCAAATTTCTTTTGGTATGTCAAGTCCCTATAGGGCTAGAATTCAAGTATACTTTGAAGATGCATTTTAAAAGGAATATGTTTATGTTTAGAAACTTAATAAGGTCATGTGTGTGTGAAAACAAAAGAAAACTAAAATGGAATGCAATATTGTTAAGTACACTGCAAGGTTTCTCACTGTGCAGCATTTCTAATGTTTTTCATGTTCTTCAGAACATTGCAGATACTTTCACTGGTATAGTCTTCTGCTTTCCCAGGTACCAAGCAGAATTATGTAAAAGGCCATATGGAATTTTATCCCCAGCCATTGCCTATCAAAAATTATACCAGCTTGGTGAATTGCAGCTTGGTCAAAGGACATCAAGCAAATTGAATTAAGGCACACACCATCTCCCACAGGATGCTGTCAAAGGCTTTGTCACTACCAGCAGGGGAACAAAAGGCATGTTCTAGTCAACACTGAGCCAGACATTCACAGAGAAACTGAATCCCTCTCCCTAGCTAGAATCCATAATATTGCCGAACAGAAGGTCACTTGGTTATAAATAGATTTGTGCATTGAATCCTTGCCACCACTCCATTTTACATACCACACTGTGGACTAGCAATTAGATGTAATAGCAATAATTCTGCATCTGAGATGCTATCATTAAAATCAGAAAAAGGACTGTTTGCATATTTTCATACAACAACGTCACTATGGGGGTTACTGTCCTGGTACCAGTCATGCAGACAAAATGAAAACAGTGATGTGTGATCAGAAACTTGGTAGTCCCAAGTCTGAAAAATAAAAGAAGGGTGAAGCGCTGTCAGTCATACCCAGCCCAGTTCCTCTACCACCATCGCAGCAGATACAATGCTTGTGTTCGAGCCAAAATGAGATTCCTCTGCCAGCAGGGAGAGCCTCCAGAAGTTAAGTCTACCCAGTACAAAACCCATTTACCCTATCTACAGTGCCTCCCACTGCTATTTTAAAGTATACCCAATACGTCTGATAAGATGTAGACAACCAGAGGAGTGAAATACAGTGAGATGAGATGATGATTCCTCCAACACATCACAGGAGGTTGGCAGCTGGATCAGGAGAACTCAGTTTTATGGACCCTTAGCGACGTGCTTGTGTTCTGGATCATTCTGGAGGGTATTGGGTATCTCAGGAAACAGTAAAACACGGGACAAAATCCTCATCCAGCCCTAGTGTGGTGCATCTCAGCTGCAAGGGCTGCAGGTGCTCTCACGCAGAGGGCTGTGCCTCTGTGCCACACAATGGCACCAGCACTAATTTTAATACAACGCTTCAGTCCTTTGCATCTTTTAACTGTGGAACACAATCAGGTGTGATTGCACATTTGCATTCACAGAGAGATTATCAGATTCACTTTCTTTCCCTTTAAATATATGGCTTAATACGTGTGTTTGCACTATGCATCCTTGTGGATAAATAAACCACCTGCTGGTACATGAGCAGGTTTATAGTTTACACGTACATGCAGAAAATAAGTCATCTTGTGAAAGGGTTTTCTTCTTCCTAACTGTGAATGGATCTACATAACTGGATTTAATGGGAAGACTGGTATGTGACAGCATTATAAAAAGGCACAAATGCTTAAATGATTGTGAATCAAAGGTGAGCCAAAGGTAAACAGCATCTAGAATGACAGGGTGGACCATATACTCCCTCAGCAGCCACCCAGACCCAGCTGCAGCTCCAAAACCATCAACCCAAGTGGCTGTGGACTCTGCCAGGAAGCCAGATGCCATCTTCTGGAAAACTGTGTTCTACAGCTTGGCATCTGGTAATTGTGATGATCAGCCAGTAACTATGAGGGGAGGGAAATATATTTTCTTCAGTAAATGGTACTTCAGTGAACAATAAGCAACTGATCCCCCCCATTTAAAAATGTCACACCAAAGAAAGAAACAGAAAAACGCAGGAGGAGGAAAACAAAGACCACCCAACTAAAAGAAAAAAAAGACCAAAAACCCCAGAGAAGCCTCAGGGACTTTATTAACACACACACAAAAGAAATGTTTCCCTATAAATATGTGATAAACACAAGGTTTCATTTATGAGCTCTCATAAATGACACGTTTGTAGGAAGGTTTTACTCAAGCATCTGTAGAATTTGTTCAGTTCTTTGTTTTCATCCAAATAGTCTACTGGCAATGGAAGGGAAGGTTACGAGACAGTTCTGCTTACCACTTTCATGGACCATCACCTCTCCCTGCCAACCCCTCCCCAGCTTTGATCTAAAAATGTTTCATTCAGCAGACCACTAGGAAACCTTCCAAATTCCACAGTTGGATAATAACCAACCCTCTCGCATCTGCTACGCATTGAAATCTCACACAAATCAGAAGAGCAGGAGTTTTCTTCAGTGTGGCTGGAAATCAGACAACACTATGCAAAATACCAAAGTGGGGATTCTCTTCTGCAAGAATTCCACAAACTAAAAAATTAGCCTGTTTTTAAGTCTGAAATCAAACCTACAGTTACTGGTAATGCTTTACTTCAAATTAAGTGTTCAGTGTATTCTCCCACCACAGGCTCACAACAAGCTTTCATCCATCACAGATAAATTACAAAAATTAGGTGATCATACTTTTTTTTCTGCCAACTCTATGAAGAGTGAACCTCAGATTTACTCAGATTTCAGCCGCAACCACAATATTCAAACTTAGGTTAAAAATTAAATCTTATACCACTTTCTCTGGGAATACTGGAATTACACTAAGCAGTAAAAACCTTGAACAATTAACAGTTATTTTTCTCATGTTTGTTCAATAATATTTCTATGAATTTTTCTGGCCTCAGCACTGTGCAACATCAGAGTCTGCTTTGCCTCAGGAAGAGACTTATCAACTGGTCAGTGAATCACTGTCATAATTTTATTTCCAGAATTTTTCTAGGTAGTAGGAAAGCAGCGTAACCCAACTCCACTTCTGATGCATTCTGCTCCTCAGATCACCCTCATTTAATAAAGTGTGTGCACTGAAGAGGAATTTAGGGTCAAGCCTCTCCCCATCTGGGCAGGAAGCACCCTGGTTTCTACTCAGACTCCAGAATCCTGTAACGCAAATGGCTGCACCACCTCTCTTGCCTTCCCATATCATAAAATTTCTCAATATCAGAATGTAAATCATCTTCCTTTATCATCTTTTCTTTCATATGTGACATTTTCTATCTAGGTTCAAAGCCTTATTAAAAGCCTTGTTGATCTCTTCAGGATTTGAAACAAGTAAGGACATCTCCAATTACAAATATTTCTGTCTAAAATCTTTTAAATAAAAGCATGGATCAGTCAGGAAAAGGCACAGATATCCTTTGGATAACTAGGATTGTGGGTCATGTCATTTCTTATATAGCAAGACCCAAAATGCACCCTGTGTAACAGTTAAACTTGCTAGAACTTCTCAGATTGCAGAAGTGTGTTTCTATACCCAGGGTTTCACAAACCATTCAAAAGCAATGGTCAGCACCACATGAAAAGCTTTTATACCTACATCCACACAGAGGCTACAGTATGCTGAAGGCCACCATTTATGCCACCAGCAACCAGATATGCACAGATTTTATGATGTGAAGCCTCATACAGAATACCAAGTTTAAGTCAAAGCTCTCTTGTTGCTCAGTTATCAAGAAATAAAGTTGAATTCAAGCATTCATCTCACTCCAAACATAGAAGTTCTAGATCTGTCATTTGTAATGAAGTCACCTAACAAGGGATAAAAGATTATTGGCAGGAAAAGACAACTGCAGTACAATAAAAGCAGATTAAGGTTGTAAGAAAAAACAGTGGCAGGAAGGAAATTCACAGTTAAAAGGAAAATGCTCCATATGTCTTCTAACACCGAGATACAATTGGGGGCACTGAGGAAGTCATTAAGGAGATACCCCATTGTGTGCTGGAATTACAAGACATATGGCACGCTTTCCCCAAACTGTGGATTTTCTTGATTATCAACCATCAACATACAATTGTAATGTTTTTTTTTTAAAAAATTAAAGAGGGAAATCAGTAACCTACAGTTGCATTAGAAGTAGTTTTCTTGTGCAAGAAGTATTATATTGCCTGTCTGTATCCTTCAGACAGACCAAGCACATGAAAAGTTGTTTATAAAACCCATGGATAATGTATAATAGCAGAGTTCAAGCCACAGTGCCAAAAGTGAAATACCAGTAACACCATTCCATGATTCATGTCAAATTCGGGGCTACCTTCCAAGTTTTAAGGAGGCTATGGAGGTAAAAATCCCCGGTGGTGAAACTATCATAGCCCATTGGTGGTGAAACTATCATAGCCCATCTGTTTCACAGCAGTGGTTGGTGACATATCCTCATCTGAAAGGAAACCATAGCTTACGGTAGCATTTGCATTGGTTACCTAAAAACCTGGTAACGCTATAGAAAGTTCTGGAGAAATCCAGTGCCCTCAAATGCTAATATAACTACTTAAAACAAACAAACAAAAAAAGTTATCTGTATCCTGGAGAGGGCACATGTTTATTAAATAAATGATTCATCTTTTAGACTATGTTGGAAGGATCTCCCAACTCAAGCCACACTGGAGTGACCAAGAAAATCTGTTTTGCACTATAGCACCAAGCCTCTAAGGGGATAGCTCTCATTGAGCACACATGCAATGGCAAAACAGATGTTTGGCCACAATCCAGCGACACCTCTGAATTCAGACTTTCACATGATGACTACAAACCGCATTATGATTACACAGGGATAATGCATAGGATGGGCATGCTCCCTTGGGCCACCCTGACAAACGGCCTGGTTAGCAACACTTCAGAAAATAAGAATGTGAGAATAAAGAGTAAGATAGGAATAATTTCTACATTTGTAGGCATGATGCACAAAACTGTTGTGAAACCAGCGTATGGCAGCTTCCCTGTATGATACAAAATTTGGTTCATAATGAAGATTATTTGAAGCTCAGCACTGGAAAGAAACTAGCTTCTATATTCTTCAGGCTTCTATAGACAGAAATTAACAATAAACTGTGTGGCTCATCTGTTTGACCATGAAGGTGGTGAAAGATGGCCCTGGTTCTGCCACACATACCATTGAAGAGGCATACAACCAACTCCGGTGGGCTTTCATTCAGGCCAAGAGTGGATGTAGCTAACTGTCGCCTCATCGCAAAGTTAGCAACTATTGTATTTGATGAGAATTCACTGGACAAATGCTATGGGGTTAAGCCCTCTGCTATATACACAATCGATAATGTATCTTTCTTTTACTGCAGTGGTAAACTCTAATAACAGTGCTTCTATAGGAAGTTAAACATCTTAGTCCAATTTACTTCATAGATTAATTTATGGCTGGGTCCAGAACAATTATCAGTAAATACAATATAGTTCTTACTATCGTATCTTTTTCAGTATCAATACTTTTTAAAGCATTCATTATATTCTACTAATTTTGGCAAAATCTAGTTTCATATATTCCACTACTATTGCATTAATAATCCTTTAGTGCCATTTAATTTTTTAGCAAATTAACATAATGAGCTACATATGAAAACTACTCACAGTTTCATTAAGATATTTATTTCAATTTGGTAAAATGAATCCATAATAAGTCTAAATAAAAATAAAAATAAGTCTATTAGCAAAGCTGTTGTATTTCCTGGCATGTTTTTATTGCTGCTAATAATCTTACTGAAGTCAATGGTTCAGCCTAAGAAGAACCGAGTCATCCTGCAAGGATCTGGCCCAAGTATGAAATGGGGTATTACAGACTGTAGAAGGGGCATATGGGCACAGGGACCTTCAAATATTTGTGAGGCCTCCCACATGCCACATCAGACCTTTCTAAGATGATCCCACCATCAGAATAATTTTTAGCCTCTCAGGACAGAGACTGAAATGCCAATTCAACTATTTTTCCCCCTACATGACTAATGCCAAATTGGCTCCTAGAGAGGCCCTGCTGATACATGAAGAATGATCACGATTTATGTGATTTCGACCTACATTCCTTCCATGCCTTTGAAAAAACTGTCTCCATGTGTGTTTTTCCTCTTTGAGGTGTGTGTGGGAAGCTGGGATGACTGTCAGAGCCCGCTACTCTCTGACCAGGTTCTTTTAAGGTATTTCATATATGGAAGGTGTAATGTAATACAAAGTTTACTTATGTGAAGAGGCTTTGACGTTACACAAGATTTCTGATTCAGCACAGTGGTACAAAATGTACTGAAAACAAAAAACAAATCCAAGTTACACTTATAAAATCTACCAATTGCAATACACAGTCTAATCGCAGTACTAATGTTACTAGACTTTACTAGTGTACTCACCATCACGATGTGGCCTCAATCGCCAGGAAAGAATTTGCAGGCTGAAGCAAGTTAAAAAGTCACCACAATTCTTTTACCAATTGCTGAGCTTTTATACTTTGTGTTGCAGAGAACCACTTGCTCTCTCTGCGGTGGTCTGTCTGACTCAGGAGAGAGATTTGCACCATCTGTATCCACTCAGCAGGTAAGAGCTGGTTATCTAAGCCAAAAGCCACCCTCTGTCAGCTTCTTTGGCAAGCTGTGGTCGGTCACACCCTGAGCTATTCTCTGAGCTCCATGGGCTCATCACCCTTGCCCAGCCCCACTGAGCCTTGAAGGGGTGCAGGCAGCGAGTCCCATTCACCCCCCAGGTTTAGGCAGTCACAAGCACTAAATCCACGTTTCTTTTAACCTCTTCTCAGACTTAGTGAAAGTGAATTTAAGGTGACCCGAGAAGATGGCTGAAGTTTTCGGTCACCTTTTCTTTGGAGGTCAAAGAAGACCTAAACCCTCTTTCTGCAGGTAGGGACACCCACACGCTCCTTCATTCGGAAACATCAAGTGCATTATGTACTTTTCCATGCTTTACCCAAGGGCACCGTGGAGATCTCAGATCTACGAAACAAGAATTTTCTCAAACTCTACCAAATTTTAGAATAGCCTGCTTCCTCCACAGTGACTCTATACCATCTCACTTTAAAAAGCTTATTAAGAAAAAAATAATTAAATGAAGGAACCGATTTTTAAATCTTATTGCAAAATATCTCCCTCACAAACTGAATCACAGGATTCAGTTTCAGTCAGTGAAGTTTCACAGTCCTACTGAGTCTTTAAATGTAACTGTTTGCAATGAAAAATGCAATGCGACTGCAATTCATACACAAAACACAAATAAAAAAAAACTTTTCAAATAGATCTTGGATCTTCAGTATCACAAGGGAACAAAAGAAATCAACACCTCCCCTTCTCCCTGGGAGCACACGTCTCTGATCTGGAGATAAGCCTGACTGAAAATTGCTGTTCTGAAAACCCCTGCAACTTTGTCGCAGTTTGACTTGGATTTACACATCTGTGAAATTATTAGATTCATGGAAACACTGCATATAATAGCTGGATTTTAAGCACCTTAAACTCCACACCCACACAATCTTTGTGAGTCTTCACAAATCCTCTGGAGGCAGCTACATTGCATTATAGAAGGAAAACTTATGGAGTCCAAGAATAAAAGAAAGATTTTGGTTTGTTGGTTCTCCAAAACACTATGGGAATGATTAAATAAATATTTTAAGTAAAAACAAGGTTGATGATGATTGCCGAAATGAAAATATCTGCAAGGAACACAGACCAAGAGGGGAAATAATAAAAAAAATTACACAACCCTATATACATGGTACTTTCTTCTCCAAGTATAATGTCTGAATGAAGCATTGATCTGTCACATAAATGACATTTTCATAATGATCTTTCACAAAGAGCTTGAGTTCAAGCAAAATATATGGTCTTTTTTATTATTTCTTCATATTATTGGAAAGCTCAGATTCCCACCAACAGAAAGGCTTCTGGAAAGCTTGTTCTTCCTCCTTCCTCTCCACTAGTTAGAAATATGGTGGTATAAAAAAACTGTTCTAATTTTTTTGTGAATGTTGAAACATGCAGATTAGGTGATACAATAATAACAATTGATGACAATACAGTCAAAGTAACATGGTAATTTAAAAAACCAATTTCTATAAACTGTTGTTTTAGTTTAATTACCTGATTTAATTACCAGAAGCTTTCTTTTTAAAATATGAAAAGCATCAGAGTGTTCAAAAACTCACCGAACAGAGGAAAATAATTTGATGTTCATCTTGCTACTTTCAGTAGCAGTCTCACAAGGTCATGATCTAAACCAGCAACTCCAATCCAACGACCTGCAGAAACTTGTCTTCTGAGCCCAGTCAAGGAGCTGAAAAGCAACTTCAAAGGTATTTGTGAGCTGAAGACCCTTGCTTATTTGCAGTTTTGTTAAGACAAAATGGGGAAAAAACAACCCCACCCCAAACTTTTCAATCAGATTGAGTAGTAATTAGGAGAAGGGAGGGGGAAAAAGCAGTTTAAATTAACTACGACAAGTTTTAGTCTAGTGATCAGTTTTAACAAGAGAAATCTTTTAACTGCTCATGAGTCCTAAACTAATAAACATTTGAAGTTGTGAGGACACATCTGGTGGAACAAAACACCTTTAAAATCCTGACATGGTTTGAATAGTGACAACAGGTGAAAAGAAATACAGCAATGTTTCATCTATCAGTGAGGTGAATAGCTGCAGCCCTTTTCCCTCCCCTCTCCTAACCCACCAACAGAAGTATGGGGAGCTTGCCAAGTGACACGACTGAAGCCACAGATGTTAGAACATGCAAGTTCAACTCAGTGACGACAGCTTGAAAACACAAGGTGAAGCTACTGAATGATAATAAACCTAAATAAGTTTGAAACTGCAAGTAGATCTGCTACAAGACATACTGTAAGGTTTGTCCCTAATACCGTAGCCACTGTTTGCAGTTTCCTTTACACAGGTAACATGGTTTATGCACATGGTATCATATAAATAAAGCAACAGCTACACCTTTTCAAAAGGACTTATCAGGTTACTTTTAGGTGATGAAACGCCTGACCTACAGGAGCTGATTCCAGCTATTTATACTTCCATTAAACTAATTAAATCATGAGAGCAGATCTCATCTTTCCCCAAGTCTTCAGTGCTATGAATGACTCCTGACTTTTTCTTAAATTCACCTAACTTCATAAACAGCTAAAATTAATTTCTAGTAACAAATCCTTAAAAAATTCTAAGAAGCTAAAAGCAACCCTTTATTTGAAGAGCAGTGGCAAAAGTTTAAAGAAAGCAGATAAATAATCTCCTCTTGAGACAAGGTGCTCTTGATTATCATCAGAAAGTGGTAGCAGCCTCTTTCGATAAGATGCACCTGAATGCAGACTTATCTGTTTGCAAACAGAACCTCTTCTAAAACCTTTGTTGCTGTAGATAGAAAACTGGCAATGTATCTGATTATTGGAGCAGGTGCCCACGCACAGCAAGACCCACAAGTTAACATTAAATTTTATATCTTTTCCACTAGGACTTTGACAAAACACAAGAAAATTACAACATTTATGCCAAGGTAGAAATCAGTGGTAAACTGGAGATGGAGAGCTGGGCTTGTCAAACTGACACAAGAATTCCACATTTTGAATAAATATGCCTCACTCGCATTCAGTGTTATCCCAATCTTGGAAATATATTTTCGAATTTTATTCTATATCTATTATACCTATAAAATAATATTTTATAGATAGGAGTATCCATTTCCACAATCACACCCCATGAGTTCATCCAGCAATGAAATGTTAATCTCTTAATAGCTCTTAAAATTTGAATCAGATTGATCCAATTGAAAACCACAAACCCATCTTTTTACCCAGCATTCAGTAACTATAAGCCAACTGATCTCTGAATAGTTTGTTGTGTTCCCTGAGACTAAGCACACATGATAACTTCAGGTGAACTGACATTTCAATATTCAAAAAGAGTTGTTCACTCAGAATTGTAGCATTTGAACTACTTATCTTTCTATTACTGCTTTCGTTTGCCCAATTAGATTATTAAAAAGAAATAAAAATTAATCAAGAATTTTCAAACTACTTATGCTTTCATTCCTTGTTTCCTTTCCTAGTCTTCTGCCTTCCTCTGACAGATGTTGCCATTTCTAAGAAAAGCAGTGTTTGAGGTAGTCGTGAACCAGCTCCGTGATTCCAGTCTGGTGTCGTAAGACAAACCAAATCTGTGGTAGCCAAGGCAAGAGCGGTATCCATTTCAGACACCCAGTTTCAATCTGCTACCGAATGTTTGTCAAAGCCCAAAGGCATGTTAACTCTAAGACACCACTACTACCTCGTAGCAAAAGCATCTGTCTCAGCTAAGACATCTTTTTAGAGGGATGATAAAATAGACTTCGACATTTATAAACCGAGTGTGTGTATTAATACCTAAAGTTCAAGAGGAGAACCACCACCAAGCTGGCCACATCAGTAACACAACATATAGTTGCACTTTTTCTGACAGGGAAAAGAAAAGGTAGTGCATCAGAAGTAGTCTCTGTGTGTGGCTATTGACTAGTTGACAAAGCAGGCTAACAATCAATAGCATTTTCTATGAGAAGTTAGAAGTTAGAGAACTTCCCAATAATACAAAAGAAGAGTCTGCTGAGGAATAGATGTCATTTCTGTTAATGGCTTCACTACAAATATTTCATTTATTTCTGCTTTTTGGAGAGCTCACTAAGTTCAGTCCAGCACTCCAGGGAATAAAAGAAAATAGTATTCCCCTGCAAAAGGAAAGGGAAGCACCAAGCCACGGAGAGTGCCAAACACTTAGCACTTCACTTGCTGTAAATACCGAAAGAATGACCTAAACTTTTTGAGAAACATTTACTGGTGCAAAAATGATCCAATGAGGAAAGAAAAACAGGCTCCCAGGGTCAAATCTTAGCATACCCACTTTCCCCCAGGACTGAAATTCTGTTATGCTTCATCTCTTTTAATGGGCAAATGGAAAGCACCTTACAAGCTACTAATAGAAGAGCGGTTGACATCTGATTTTTGTACAAATTCCATTTGTGACAATGACAAATTTCAGCAGATAGCTAAGAGGAAGCAGGGGAAAAAAAAAAAAAAAAAAAAAAAAAAAAAAAAACCCACTGTCTTACTCATACTCTTCATTTTTNCGGGACAATTTGGTCAGCATGATTTAAAATGTATAAATGTATAAATTTAGAAAAGGGAGATACATTCTAAAACATAACCCCTGTTGTAAGGGTGGGTTGGGTGGTCTTTCTACTACAAATGGACCAGAGGTATTTTAGTCTGGTGCACTGGTCATCAAATGAGCAACTGGAAAATGGCAGTCTGTGTTCATATAGTTGCATGCAGCAAATCTTACCCAAAAAAGGTCCTTGGTTTTTCTCCAACATGAAACGGGCATTTAAGGAAAGGTTTAATTCAAAAATTATAGTAATTGTGCTTTTTTACATTTAAATTCTTTCTGCAGCATTTCTTTGCTGACTGTTGTTATCCCAGTTTTGCTATCTAAGGAAAAATTAGTGACAGTTATTTTTAGGAGAAACATGAATAATTTTCCTTGCTTACTAGCACATGTTTTACTCTTTATTGTGGCTTAATTTGAATACAACCACAAATTTAAAAATACTTTTTTTTTTTTTTTTTTTCTGCAGAAAAAGTAATTAAATCATTTCTGTATTTGTGGAGCTGCTTTATAGTATTAAAGTAACTTGATCCCCAATGAACTTAAAATTTTAATTCATTTTACCTTGTGCTGGCTGTGGAAGAAGTCAAATTTTTAAATGCAATAAGACATATGGCTGTTCATTATTTATACATTCTGTAGCAGACTATAAATTTTACTTTGGACATATATCGAAGCACTGAAACTATTTCAGTTGGAAACACATAAATCATAGTTACAGTTATTAGTCTAAATGTAATGCCACCCAGGTTCTAGATCAAAACCTTTAAAATCTATTATAATTGACGTCTGCTGCATAACTTATGTCTGATTTTATTAAAGAAGCTCATTATTATTTATATCTTTGAAACGTTATATTCCTAGCTGTGTAACCAGTTAAATGTGAAAGATCTGAGGAATGGGGGGGAGTGGAAGAAGAGGACAATAGTCCACAAAGCAGGGAGAATAAAGCCATAATAGAGGACAAAGTATTCTGAAATGAAATTACCTAATTCGCAGTCTGAATTAGCCAGCCTGCGCTAGCAACTGCCATTCATTTGGGACAAATAAAGCCGGAGTCTGTATCGACTAACTTAACCAGCAGTGAAAAGCCTGCACAACAAACTGCATTCCCCAATGCTACACGTTGATTGTTGCTCTACAAGATGGAAGGGGGAAAGGACAGTTCCTACAGCTTGAAAAATCACTTAAATGAAACAGAAAGTGCTGAGAGGTCTTTCTAGATTTATTAGAAGGCTTTTTGCTGATGAGCTCTTTCCTTTGTGTAGCCAGGATGCAAAAAGCACTTTGGGGTATGCATCCTGTAAAATGAGCAAGTCCTTTGCTTTTATTCTTTTGCCAAAGTGGCTGAGCCTCAAAGCCAGAAGTCTGACTTTTCTGAACCACAGAGACTTTATCAGTCCCTTCCTGTTTTTCTTTTTGTGTTCAAGAATGGCTTTTATTTGGATCTAAAATGTAGCCAGAAATAAATGAGAGCAGCTATGTCAGTTCAATGTCTATTGATGACCTAATACTCCTGCCTCTAAAATCAATTACAAGACTTCAGAAGACAAAGGATCGGCCTTTTTAGGTGGTTTAGAAGTTTTCAGTGAAGGAAACAAATCTCTTAAACTATAAATTATGTACATGTGAATTACTAAGACACCCCCCAGGAACTAAGGGGCTAAGATACAAACCCAGGTAGGTGGTTTCTGTTGTTGGCCCAGTCTGGGTGGGGACAAAACCACTTAATGACTGTGCTTGGAGCAAAAGAGAGCTTTACGGCCAAGTCCACTTCAACCCTGCCTACTTTTAAACTATATCTAGCATAACATATTTCTATGTTGTACTATTACATTTATATTATGCTTACATACTTATAAGCTGTGTTTACGTATTTAAATAGATTTTAACTCCATTTAACCTTCTTTCACATTAGCTGAAGAGAAAAGAAGAGTATTACTCTCCCTACCTTGCTTTAGTTTATCAACAATACTCAAGAATAGGTCACGGGGAGGAAAAATGGTATTCTGAGTACAGCAGAGCTGGCAATATGACTGCACAGTCTGATATCTTCCTTGGGGAGTCAATTCTTGAGTTTTTGTCATACTTGGCCTATAATTGCTTGAGATACTTTGCGTATTCACATTACTCTCAAAGTTAGCCATCACTCCTTTTTTATTTATACTTTAATACTTAATGTTGTCTTTTACTTAAATATTCATAACTTGGGCCAGAGGTAAATCTAGGTAAATCTTTTATTTGCTCATTTGTACACACAAGGAACAGAAAGAGATTGTTGCATTTCTTGGAGCACGACAGAGCAGGTTCCTGATATTGCACTTGTCTGAGGAGAAGGCCTAGTTGGTACCCAATAGTACCAAGAGTATACTAAACAGTATACATAACAGCATATTAAATGCTTGTATTCTTTCACAAATCTAAACAGTGGAGATCAAACAAAGCAAATAAAACATTAACAGGAAGGAAACTCACTGCAACAGAGCATCATTAGCAAAAGATATCTCTGGACAGAAGCTTCAGACTTGTGTCAACTTGGGTTCTGGTGTCTCGGCTGACCTGCATACAGTGAACTGCAGATCTCTTGAAAGTAGGTAACGGCAAAGTTATTAAGTGTGTTCCTGAAATGCAAACAAAGGTGTTGCTTTTGAAAAAGAGACAAGGCAAGACTAACTGACTTATCTTACCACACTGCTAATGTATGCAACTTTCCAGTGACACTTACTAAGTTCAGCTCTAGAATTTATTAAGTAAAGCTCTAGAATCACAGAACTGTCAGAGTTGGAAGGGACCTCTAGATATCATCCAGTCCAACTCCCCTGCTAAAGCAGGATTGCCCAGAGCACGTCACTCAGGACGGCATCCAGGTGAGGCTTGAAGGTCTCCAGAGAAGGGGACTCCAAACCCTCCCTGGGCAGCCTCTGCCAGGGTTCTGACACCCTCACTCTAAAGAAGTTTTTTCCTCATAGTCAATGGAATTTCCTGTGTTCCAGCTTATGCCTGTTGCCCTTCATCCTGTCACTGGGAACCCCTGAGAAGAGTCCTGCTCCATCGTCCTTCAACCCACCCCTCAGATGCTTGTGAGCATTCAGAAGGTCTCCCCTCAGCCTTCTCTTCTCCAGTCCCAGCACTCTCAGCCTTTCCTCATGAGGGAGGTGCTCTAATCATCACAATAGAAGTGAAAGAAAACTTTTCAGCAACTTCACGAAAGCTCTCCTACATTTACAAACACCTCCCATTAAATAATTTCCATTGCTACATTACAGAAGACTGCAGGGAGGAGGTTAGGGTAGAAGGACACAATGATATCATTGTTCAATATATATATGATATCATTATTCAAGGTACGCAACTAGATGCGAGGGGTCCCATAGGTACATAGCTATGCATATGTGACTGGCACAGAAATATCTTCTAATAGATGCGGCCCAAAGTCCAGACAAAGAGAAATAATGGGGCACGGGCTTTCATTCTGGTAGGCCTAGACAATTTATATTTCTTGAAATCAAGAAAAACTCAAGGAACAGAAGAAGGGGAACAGAAATTGGCTGCACTTGCTTATAAAAAATGCAAACAAAGAAAATATATTAAACTCGTATTTTAGATGTAAAGTGAAAGAGAAAGCTTTAGTGAGTATGAAATGCTAAAAAAATAATGCAACACCAGGTTAATACTAAGATTCTTCACTTCAAAATAAGTGTAATAAACACTGAGGGCTTTTTCCTCATGATTAATCCCATTGTACAGAACTGCTTAATGAAAATTACACCTTTCCTCCTAATTCAAAAAACCACACTTCTTCTAGAATCCTTATTGTGACACAAACTGTCCGTTCCCAAGTTTTACACCAAACTCTTCTGTATTTTCTCTTGTCCCTAAATGCTGAAGTTGGCTTCTATTCACATAAATTCCACATTTCAGATAAAGGACAGTTCAAGTGTTGACATAAAGCCCAGGAAGAACTGGCCACCTAGACCTTGAATCTGGGTAATTTGTAAATCTGCTTGTGTAGGCTAGCAGTAATAACAAAAACTCATTAATCATGTAAGGCTGTGGTGCACTCTAATCTACAATAGCCCCGCAGCATTTCTTTGCTGTAGGGACAATATGCTTCATAAACTCAAATTAGAGTGCTGCAAAAGCTAATTGAATGCATGTGTGATTCTTTGCCTAGGGATAACATACACCCAAAAGTCAAATGGTCTTACAGCTTTTATTACTTGCTTAAAAACAGCTGATAGGCTTCTGTGCAACCCAGTCAGTCAGTTTATAAATTATCTGATTTTCTGTTATGTTTCTGTGAGTGGCCTCATTTTTTAAGTACGCAAATTGTCAACTGAAGGAAAAAACAATAATCCATTCTTTTTTGGCCAAGTCTGAGCTCAGTGTGAATTTGTGAATTGGAGGTACTCACAATTCCCAGGCTGGCATTGTAGTTACAGGAGACCCAAAATGCAAGTGATAAAGAGTGACTAATTTTGGTTCTTGCTTTCAGATACTCAGATTTGTAGATAACATCCTCTCATGGGTATTTTCTGGGCCATGCCTGTAAATCCTAAAAGGTACATTCTTCCTCAGGTACTCTCTCTGGGAGACAGTTGATAGAGATTGAAAGCAGATCCTCTATCTAATGAATATCAAAAAGCTAATCATCTGTATCTTACTGCCTGTGCAAATGATCTTGTTGCTGGGTAAGTAGTTCACTGAGCTTTAGTTTTAATTTTATACTGATTAAGTTCATTATAGGATTGTAAGACTGTGGAATACTTTATGATTATTATATTTACTCCACTATTCACTGATATGACTCGAAATACATGTAATGCAACAAAACATTTACCTGTAATAATAATAATGTCCGGTTGTTGTGTTTGTATTACCACAATAAATAAATGGACTGAATGGATACTAAAGTGCTTTCCCCCCAAAGACATAACCCAAAACAGCTAGCAGAATTCCAATTTGGGAAAAACAAATATCTGATTTCACTTTACTTGTTATCTTTACAACAGTAAACTATTGTGGTGGACTTTTGCTGATGACCTAACTTAGAATGTTCTACAGGAAAAGAGACTGCATTTCAAATTTTGGTGATTTGTCCATGTGGCATCCATTCACTGGGGAGAGTCGCCTGCTTTCAGAGTTCCTTGCTCAGTGTTTGGCTGCCAGTGGTTTCATGGCTTATTAGAAATTTAGAGCAGAAGATGCTACATCCAATGTTTTATATAAAATTTGAAATATCAGTCAACTTCAGGAAGTCAAAGTATTGTCCAGAACACTAAAATGATTCAGAACTGCATAGTTACCTCTTTAATTACACAGCTGGGTATGAGTCACGACAAATTAATTATTGACTAAGAAATCAGGAAGATTTTGTTTTCATTTCAGAACTGATATCTAATACAGATATTTCATTGTTCTAAGGCCAACATACCATGTGAAAAAAATTAATTTGTAACCTACATCTACAAAGATTGAGGAAGACGGTCAATAAGAGTGTGAATCTCAATGTGGCCAGAACTACACTATTATTTTGCAAAGCTCCTGTAGCAAAAAAAAAAAAAAAGGATGCTGTCAAACTCGCACATAGTCTTTTCCCTCTACCATGACAGGCTGGCTTATTTCACTTGGTTAAATCAAACTACAGCTATTTAAGCCCTCCAGGTGCAACGCAGCCTATCATAGTCAAGTTGACTTCTTTCTGCATAATCAAAAATTAAACTAATTCCACAGTGTTCTTTTTAGTTCATCATTAGAGGGATAGCTAAAGCAGGAGAAAAAGGACCCAATGTGACTTCAAAACAGCCTTGATCTAGTAATGTCAACCACAAATTGCTTTTGACCACTCATACACTCAGGTACTCTTAAGCCTTGAAATCCAAGTATATCTAACTTCCTAATAGGAATAAATTGGAATGAATTTTAAAATAGTTCCTTCAGATCTGATTCCTACTGTTACATCTGATATTGATGAGAAACATTTTCTTTACAGTTTTGGGTTTTTTTTATACACACTTTTTTTACATTCTCCTTAGGTTAGACAGCTATTTAGCTGTTTCACTTGTCTTCAGTTACCAAACACAAGCGTAGGAAATTGCATTAATTTGGCAGTTATTAGATGTGCTTAATGTTTTTTCATCTCTTGCTATTAAATAATTGAATCTGAGTTACTTTAAAAGGCAAGTGTCTTGCTGTTCCTCCGAGGGATATTAAGAAGAAATGGCTAAGATTTGATTTCATGTAGGCTTTACATTGGCTTTCTACAGCTGGAACTGTTGTCACTCAGTTGTCCCAACAGTTGTCTCTGTTGTTCACATCACAAATTGGTCCAAGGAGCTGAACCAGCAATGACTTCTCAACTCAAACTGTTTACTTGGAATATCTGACTCAGATTACCAGGTCTGAGGTACCAAATGATCCTTTATGGGTTCCCTTCCAATTTGAGATATTCTATGATTCTGTGAAATCTATATATACTAGGGACAGGAATGCAATCCATGCAATTAATTGCAAAGACTATAACAAAGAGAACTGGAAGATAAAGCATTGTGTTAGACAAATCTTTAAAAGCAAACCAACAACATGATTTGTGCACAAGAAATCCTGTGCTTCCACCCAGCAGAAGTGCGTATGTATGATTGCTGATGTAACTCTTAAGATTACCGTTTCCAGAATTTTTTTCTACATTTACTTCTCCATTTTTTTTTTAAATTCAACCAAAGAACACTCCCTTTCTCGATGTTGTGAGAATTCTGTAATTCTTTAGTGTGTCATTTCTCTCTAGTATCATATTATGATGCTAAATACCTGCAGTATTATAGAGGTCATTATAGGGGGCAACGTATGAACGATGCGGCAAATCTCACAATACATTAGAATTTGGGAAATGCAACAATATGCCAAAGCAAGCTAAATATTAAGGAAAGGCTTCTTATCCAAAATCACTGAAATGAGGATGGCAAAGAAGATAACAGATACAGCTGCTGACCTGCTGCTCCCTCTGTCCTAAGTCAGAGGCCTCCTAAGCCCTCTTTTGTGTGATCAACATACCATGCCAGAGCTTGTGTGCTCTTTGAATGAGTGCACGGTGGGCGAGAGCAGACCTCCTGCCTTTTGCTCTGTTTTCTTTCTATCCCAGCAGTCTGAGGTCTGCTGGTGACCCACATTAAACTCCTGACAGCTGGAGACATTTAAACCTCAAGCTCAAACCAACAAAGGAATGCGGACTGCCTTCCAGAAGCAAAGCTTACATTTTAATACACCATAGAGAAAGGCAGCCTGCATTTTACATCCCATTTGATAAACAGGAAACAAACTTGGCACAAAAAGTTTTTAATCAGTGAAGCTCACTGCAGTATATCCATTACTGTTACAGAATGGGATTACAGTTAGTTTGTGAGAGAGTTGTATGCTTCATGTATTTTTATTATTATTTATTTTAAGGAATATTTTTACACTGAGGCATAAAAGATTATTACTTGCTTAACAGTTAAATATGACACTGGCAATATTTATCAACGTTTTCCAACTATCACTCCTAAACTTAGTTTTCTAATAGACATTTAGGTAGGTGGACCCATTTTCAGACACAATGAACATTTCCAGTTGCCACTAGCAACTCTATCAATGTACGCTTTTAAGCACAAATTTCAGAAATTACTTTTAGCTATCTGTGTTCAAAAAACTTCATCTTTCTCAGCACTTAGGCTTTGGGTTTGTGTTCCCTATCCCCCTTTTTTCTGTTAACTCACTGGTGGTGAGTACAACAATGATTTCTATTCAAAACATGCCATATCTCTTAGAATCATATAAAGAAAACACACAGATTATAAGACCAAAACTGTTTGGAGACATCGGCAGCAATCCCTACATTCTCTATGTTTTTTCTAGATGTGAACAGAAAAGAAAGTTGGGAAATTTGAATTTTATTTCCTGGGCACACCTCTTATCTACATCTGTAAAATGAGGGTAAATCTTCCTCTGCCATCTGTGTAGGTCAAGAAACTATGTAAACATGACAGCTTTTCAAATAATGCCATGAAATCATCTGTGGGAGAGATATCTATGCCTTTGCAGCTGCCTCTTCTGGTTCCTCTAGAATTCGTAAAACCTGAAATACCGAGAAGTTTGGTGCTGTACATTTGAAAGAGTTTATGCTGAGAATAACTCTTTACACATCACAAGAATCTTAAATAAATTTTAAAGATTTAGTTCCACTGTATTTCCTACCCATTTTTCACGTAGTATAGGAATAAATTCTGAAGGAAGGTCAAAGTTTCCTGTAGTAAACTGTGTATCCTTTCTCTCCCATTGTCACAGGCAAAGACAGGTGAACCACACGAGTTATATCTCTAATAAGTCTTTCTTAATATAAGCATTGTCAGACAACATAGTCTTTGTTACATACAAAGATCTTTCAAAATAGTATGACAGAGAGGTTTATGAGTTCCTTTGCTAAGCAAGGAAGACGCAGTAATTGAAAGTGCCCACGGGCTTGGAGATTTATTGTTAAGGGAAGTGTGCTGTAAACAAGAGTAACATTAAGGATTTGACTGTAATAATTCAATCTATCTTACTTTACAAAACAACATCTAAGTTCACAAGTAGTAAGGCCTTGTTTAGAAATAATTTGCAGCCTTCATGATGTAGCTTTCCAAACTTCCCAGATGAAAGAAATGTAAGATACTACTGAAGCACTGGTCACAAGCATGTAGTTTAAACCAAGCATGTTTTTCATTGAAATGTGTTCAAGCTCTGTGCCCTTAAGTGTGTAGGAACAAGAGTAAAACAGCAAAGTAAAGAGTAACCTTCCTTCGTGGTTAGACAAACAGATCCAGGTAGAACTACAGTACAAGGAACAGGGAAATTGCACAATCAGATGAACTTCAAGATGACTAAATTTGGGGGTGTCAATCATGCCATTCTGTGCTCAATTCTTGACTACACCTCACAGTTCTAGTCTCTCACGTTTGTCCTTTTTTTCCTGTAATTTCAGCACAGAAGGATACTACCTATTGCCGCCCAGCTGGGCAGACTACACCAAGAACAGACACACAAGCTCTCCTTTGAGAGCCTCCACAGGCTGAGCAAGTCTCATCCCTCAGTAAGTCGTCATCATTTTGATAAAGCAGCAATAGGAACTATAGAAACCTCTAAAATATGTTAGAGGAATGTGGCTATAAAGGGAAAACATTGAGGAATGGGATCACAGTGAGACATGTTTTAAAGAATTCTGTTTTCTTCATCTAGGACTTCTCTCTGTTATATCCCAAACACTGAAAAATAGCACTATATTTGCAAATGAAAAATGTGTATTATGGTAAGGAATATATACTCAGGAATAAAAGGTGCTTCCTCCTAAATACAGCATTCATCTTAAACTGACCCTAAGGGAAACAGTGAAAGAGCTCACTTAGCAAAATACTGGCTACTTAGAACATGTTCAGCTCCCATATCATACACAGTGTGAGGGAAGGGCCATCTTCTGCACCTCCTCTCCCCTTCCTCTTCCCTGCTCTCAAAGAGCACAGCTGCCTGCCTTTTGGTGCGGACACATCTGCAGAATGAGTCAGCACAATCTTTGCACTGTCAGCGTTTATTTGGATGGAGTGACAGACATTACTTATGTCCCAGAGTACAAGATTAAAATCTTCACTGGAGACATTTGATTTCATAACTTGTAATTTTTACAGAAAGATCACAGCTCTGTCATTTAAACACCCAGAGTGCTCCTCAAAAATATCCAGATGCGCTGCAAAATTTGTCCTAGATCAGATAAGGAAAGATTAGATAACCCACTTGATCTTAGATAGAAGCCATAGGCTGCTCCAGAGGAATTCTAAGAAAAACTCCAAGCCCTAAAGACAGAACTGTTAAGTCAGTATTTAATCGACACCGTTACTTTGCTATTACCTTTTAAGATGGTAGGAATTACGTTGCTACTGTACAATCAGCTGGTTCAGCACAGCACTTACACAAAGACAAGTAAAGCACGTGAGTTTGCCGTATATAAAAACATGAAAGCAGGTATTTAAAAATATCTTGAATATTCAGAGTCATCAGAATATATAACATTAAAACAATTATAAAAGAGAATTATCTCAAAGTTTCTCATATCACTATCTTATCTGGGTCTCCTGATGTTCTTGCTCAAAGGGCTCTTTCATTCATCTACTTAGAAGTATTCCAGTTGTTCAGAGAATTAAAAGTACCCTCAATTCTGCTTCTCTGATTATGCAGAGGTAGTTACTAGGAAGACTTCTACACCTCAAAAGCACATTACAATAGCGACAGATGGATATGTATGCCTGTGTGAGGAAAAAAAAAAAAGGTAGTGAACTAAAGACTGTTCCATTTTCATGGCAATTCCTTTCTTAAGCACCAAAAAGAATTAAAAAAAAAAAAAAAAACCAAACCAGAAGGAAAATGGGAAAAAAAGATTTGATCTATTTACAGTGGAAATGGTGACAATTAAAAGAAAAGGCTACACCAATCATCTATTGATTCACTGCTATACCAAAGTCTTTAACACTAACCAAAAGCACTGAAAAATGTAGTTGCCTAGCAAGGAGGAACAATCACCAAAAACAGTTTAATTTTGCCCTTGGTGTATAATAATGCCAAAGACCTTAAATACTTCTGTGATGGAAAACAAGATAGACAGATATGAAGCAGGTCTTTCAACATAAAGATACAAATATACTTTGCACCTATTAATTAATTCAATTCACACTATCCTTGTGAAATATTAGAAGAAATTCTATAAAGAAACAAATTAGGGCATAAAGAAATTGGGATTCTTCAGCATTTGAAGTTAGATGGTAAATTTTCCACTGAACTGTTAGAGAATTACACGGTAGATCGATCTTTAGGTCATACAATGAGGAACCGTCTGAGCCTAGATTGGAAAGGTGACAATAAGGAACCCTTTCAGCAGTGTGTACTTATTAAGAGGATTCATTACTGCAGGCAAAGATACAACTAGTCACCAGAAAGTCAGCCAAGACTTACCACGTTCACCTACCATTTAGAACTTGAATGGAATTTGTCCTGTTCTTTTCATTTCATCAAGTGATTTGATATAATTGAAGTAACACAATTTTATCCTCCTTATTCTCCCAAATTAAGCACTATTGCTATATATTTATATCCAAGGACAGCCATAAAAACTTTTTCATCATATTTCTGTTTTCTTCTCTGTCATTCACTACCTTTCAGGTTTGGGTTGGTTTTTTTTGTTTGTTTGTTTGTTTGTTTTTTGCGGTAATGGAACAAAGTTAAATGAGATTTTACTTCCAAATCTTCATCTACAAAGTAGTTCTTTACACCAATTATATTGCAAAAAGCTTTAAGAACATACACTGGCCCTCTGGGCAGATCAAAGCATGAAGAAAACGAAGTTAGGAGGTGAAATAGAGCTCGTTGGGGAAAGAGATTGCCGCTCTTTGCTCTAGACCTTAGAGATAGAACAGTTTTATAACCTGGAAGAATTGATACCAGTGTGCTATTGGACTTTCAAATCAGTTCTTCTCCCATTTTCTCCATCCCTTGTTACTTGTTTTAACAAGTGCAAAATTTAGTTGAGACACCTGTAGTTTTTCTCATTGAAACTATACAGTAAGACAACATTAAAAAAATGTTTAGGCAGTTCTTCTCCCATTTTCTACATCCCTTGTTACTTGTTTTAACAAGTGCAAAATTTAGTTGAGACACCTGTAGTTTTTCTCATTGAAACTATACAGTAAGACAACTTTAAACAAATGTTTAGGTAAAAATCACCAGGTTGCCTGAGCAGAGTTTCATATAACCTCTGAAAACAGAATAGAAAAGCCAAAGCTATTGTTTCACCATTTGGGGTTTGAAAGGTGCAAGCCTTAAGTAGTTAGAGAAGGGGGAAATCCAAAATTGAAGTGAAAGGTACAAGGAGAACTTTCTTAAGAAGGCAATTTTTGCAAGCTGCAATGGTGAATGTATGAGGTCTGCTCCCCATCTTTCTCCAGTGGATAAATATGTATTTTAATGCAATTTGCAATGGTGTTTGGGACTTATTACCAGCTGTCAAGAGATCAGTTATTGAGGGCTCAACTGACAGTGGATAATTAGCTTCTCTATGAACGGTGATTGTGTTCCACTCTGAAGATAGGGTAGTAAGAAAATTAAACATATGGCAAAGTCAATTATGATTTTTTTTCTCAAAATTGTTTTTAATGGTATTTAGCTATTGAACTGTGGGGTTCCAGTTTACTTTGATGGGTGTGCTATATCGTAAGAAGTTATTGTATTTAGACTGTTTGCTATTTTAGCTACTTATAGCCTATTTAAAGATAGAGAAATTAGTATACCGTTGTTAAAAAAAAAAAAAAGGCTATTTATTTATGGAGCAAATGAGAATGCTTCACAGGGCTGCAGAACTACCAACAAACAGACAAACAGACGATAGTTTTGTCAAGGCCTTGAAGCTGGCTGAGGGATCCCTAATACTTTCACTATTCAGCAGACTTAATGCTTTCTTGGAACTAAACATATTGAAAAATGTCTTTTATTGCCATTTCTGAAAGTATTCTTTCTGCCTATGTCAAATAATGCAATTAAAAATTATCATAGCATTTTAGATAGTAAGTACCAGCTGAGGAGCACAGGGTTATTCTAGGAGGCAGAGAAGCACACACAGCCTGGTACTTCTTGCATGCTTATATTTGCATAAAACATCAGTTGTTTGCACATGTACTACAGAGGATGCCTACTAGATAAAAAAAAATCTGAATCTGTATTGCTCCCATGCAGATACAACTGAACTAAACAATAATACAAAATGACATTTTAGCAAAAATGTATCTTGGTCCCTATTCTTCCTTGGAGGTATTAAGATAATGTCTTAAGTACTTTACAAAAGTACTTCATTAATAAAATAATAAAACTAACATGTATTTTAAAATTTTGCAACAATGACAGGCTGCCGTTGCTCGGGGACTGGCTGGGTGTTGAGTAACTGGGGCTTTTGGCATCACTTGTTTCTCTTGAGTTTTATATCCACTTCCTTTTTTTTCCTCTTAAGCTGTCTTTGTCTCAGGTCATGAGTTTTCACACTTTGACCCTTCCAATTCTCTTCCCCATCCCACTGCAGGCTGTGAGCAACATAGTCACCTACCGGGGTTAAGCCCTAATGCTTGGGTAGGCATCATTTCTAGCAGGTGAGAGCAGAAACAGACTGGTCTCCAAAACCACACCACCCAAAACATGCCTGTTGATGCAGTCACTGAAGATATCCAAGACACCTATGACGACGTACCATTTTATCTTTGGGATGCATATGCCCTTTTTCGGGGAAATAAACTGAAATCTCAAAAGAAACTAGATCAAGATCTTAAGTTCTCGAACAGATAGATTTATGGGCCACTAAGTCACTTCATTTGAAGTTTATTAAGAAAAAAATGTTTTCAGTTCAGAGGGCATGGATACAGTGTCTTTGTAACAGCTGCTTTCCATGACTAACAATTTAACCAGGATTTAATTCAGAGATTGGAGAAGTCAAAAGTGGTCAGATATACTATCAGAAAGAGCATTTCACTGTGTAATGAAAACAAAGCCAAAAGCGATAATATTTAATTCCACTCTAACAGCTTTTATCTGTAGATCTCAAGATGCTAGTGGTATTCCACCAGCCAAGTACTCTGTATTCAGCTCGGGAGGATGTGAAGGGCAGAACACCCATGGACTTTGAAAGTTTGCTGGTCTGAGGCAACAGTATCAAAACATATTACTACAGTTTCTGTCTTATATAATAAACTGTGGGCCAAAGGAGCAGTAAACCATCAACCACCAGCCTGATAATTGCATTTCTAATGAAAATGTGTGCCCCTTTTGTGTCATTTCTACTGTAAAACAGCATGCAAGTACCCACTAGTGAACAGTGCACTCAGCAGAAGCATACCTAATAGGACAAATAAAAATTATGTCCCTGATGTTGTATTGTAAAACATTAAATAATGATTAGGGGCAAAGGGCAAATATTCGACAATCAGCAAGCAACCAATGGGGGGAAAAAAAGATACTGATTTGGTAAGTAAAGACCATTAAAAATCTTATTGCAGCCTTTCTCTGAAATCTTTCCCCACCTGTCATGAAAGTACAGACACATATCATCCTTCATTTTGATTGAAGCTAGTCTCTTCTCCAGATGTTAAAGCTGTTTCTATTATCTGTTGCTATGTCATATATATTCCTGTATACATGCTGTCAAAAAGACATACTTGCTGGTTGACAGCTAAGATATTAAAAGGAAATTCCAGTTACAGTTGGCCAAATGTTTGATTAGCTCTTCAGTAAACAAAGGGCATTATTACTGACAGTAGGTGATTTCAGACAAGATAGGTATATGTCAGAGCACAACTTTCAAGCCTCTGTTGTGTGTTACGGTATGTTAAGAGATAGCACAAGCATCTCGAAGAACCTTGTTGCCAGGCATAAATAGAGACAAGGGTAAGAATCCAATCTGCTAAACAGAATTTCTCAATTGTGCTCCTCTTTCATATCGGACATACTGAACTGCTTTTATATACAATCACAAATTGTTTAGGCAAACCTAGATGGAATAGGATATCATTTGGGGGCTTTATAATATTTCTGATCCTTTACAAAGGCTGGCTGAAAAGAAACTGTACACAGAAAAAAATGACAATTTTTTCTTCTATAAAAGAAACAGCATAATACAGACAAATGGACGTTGCAGGAGAATTGCCAATTATACTTGGCCCGGTTCAAAAGGTTAATGATGAAATATATCTCTGGCTTATATTTCAAGAAGAAAACTAGCAGTAAGGCAAAATTCTTCTTTGTGAAAAAAAAATGAAAAATGTTTCCTTTGTTCTTTCTCTAGCTATTGCTAACTTCACTACTACAAAATGCTTTCTGCTGTTGAAACAGGTGTGCTTCATCTTCTAAATTAAATTTTAATGCTTTCAGACAGAATGCACTAGATAATTTTTTTCTTTGTCTGCTACTTATGTACTTCTAAACATGTAAACAGAAATGAAAGACATGGGAATGATCCTCATTAATCCAATACTACTTTGTGGTTAGAGCAGGTCACAAGAATATTTACTATAAAAAGCCCTTCATTTGCTCTATGGGCTGGTTCAGGAAAAGGCAGTTAAAAGAGAACAATTTAGATTAATCTAGATAAAACATCTCCTGGTAAACAAGCTGTTAAAAACAATCATTACTTGCCCTATTAGTTGTGCTAAAATTAGGGTGCTTTGCCAGGCTGAGGCTGAGCAGAGTGAAAACAGGGAAAAAACTCTCCTGCTGTCCAGGGGATGGAAGAAATCCAGAAGTATTTTGAGGAGCCAGCCAACCTAGAATTCCCTGCATCTCCAAAACAAAACACACAGGCACAGTACGAAATGCATAGCAATAAGCTCTTTTTGAACTTCTGGGTGAAAAAAAATAAAATCAAACATCAGGTAAGATACTGAAACACGCAGCCTGTTCATCATGCTGTTGTGTTTCTTATGTTTGCTGCTCCGTCTATTATCTGTTGACAGCTCCCAGAGAGAAGACTTAGAGACATCCAGCACACTCATCAACTGCTGTGTAAACCTGGCTAATTCAAGGCCCTGGCCAAGGACAGGATGGCTGCTAAACCTAGAAACACTGGGCACAAAACTCAGCAAGGCATCAAAAGGACCATGAAACTTCAATATGACAAGAACCAGTGAAACAGAATAATTAGTCAAAAAAACTTTCCTAAACTGATTCGTCAGAAACTTGCATTTTATTGCTCTTTCAGAAAAAAAAAAAAAAAAAAAAAAAAAAAAAAAAAAAAAAAAAAAAAAAAAACCACAATAGTAAGAAATACACTGCCCAGAGTGTCCATTCACATAGATTAATTGCTATTAAGACTAAAGGGAACTATACACAAACTCCTTTGTATCTTGACAGAATTTGTTCCTTTGGGAAAGAATTGATACCACTGCTAGTCTGCAAAGGCATAATTTAAACATTGGTTCACATACACGATATAGTAAGTTTATTGAAAATATTCAAAATCTTCTCTCACATGAGGAAAGACCTAACAGTGAGTTGCTGCCAGAAGAGGCACCAGCAAATCCAGGAGTCAAGAGCTGTTTTTATCAAGTGATTTCAGTTTTACAAACCTTATTGTCAGAATTCTTTAAAGGATTTGATTTGGCAAGAATATTTCCCAGTAAAAAAACCCAAACAGCTATATCTCAAGTGGGATATTTAAAAATTTGTAGCTATTTTTAAATGTCTTCTCTTCTTGTAAGTATCCATCTGGAGAAGAACTGTTTGAAGATGAAAAGCAATTTTACATTTAAACTGAGATTTCATAAACAAAGCGATACTGTTATGCAGTAGGAAATATTATGTAGGAAATACACCCTGTGTATTTCCTTCTTTTCCCCCGTTAGGTATCTCTTCAAGTTTGATATTTCAATTGCTTTCAAAAAAATATATGCAGGATCAGACTGCTGAAGCAAAGTACAGTGCCCAGGACAAAATCTTCACTAGCAAAAAAACTCACTAAAGAATAACAACCCCCCCAGCCCTTTATCACAATCTGAAACTTGTCAGAACTCAGGTACTGACACCTAAGCAGAGGGCAAACTTCAAAAGAGCCTGACACAAAATGTGCCCAAACAAACATTAACAATAAAACAAAGCCATTGAAGTTAAATAGTAAATTTTCTGAGTAATAGATACTCCAAGATAAATGTTTATCTCAGTTTTTACACAGTCACAGAGATCAGCATTTGTGAGGGAACTGGGATTTGCTCCAGGTCACAGCACCATCTACGAATGTTACCCAGGTGACATGCTTTATCTGAAAACAAGGCGATTGCTCACTTTGACCTGTCAGCCCAATTGACATCAAAGTTGTCAACAAAAAATAAAAAAGGGTGAACATGAAAGCAAAGGGGGAAAAAAAAAAAAAAAAAAAGTATCAAAAAGCAAGACCTGGAAAGAAAATGTCTTGCCATACAGGACTTCTCTGCTGAGGTCACAAACTCATGTCACATTCTCATGATAGTTGGCAATAAATAACTGTTAACCTCATACAGAAATGAAGCACAGTCAGGACAGTCAATATTAATTGCTGAAATAGAGCACATTGATGCAAAAATGAAGACTGTATAACGATTAAAAGATATCTCCGATGAGAAATTGAATATAGATGTGGGAGCCATGAGTTCCTGAATCTTAATGTCAACTGTGAGAGTTTATTAGATGACCTTGGCAAATCACTTTCCCTCATTGTTCCATAGACCCACACAGAATATAAAATAACATTTAAAGGTCTGAATACACAGCTGTGTGCCTACAGCTACTATAAATCAAATTTCTCACGGACATGATCTTTGTATGTGCTTTCCAGATGTAATTTTGGAAAATATGTCCAGGTACTTCATGATGCATTCATTCATTCATGACTTCATTTCCTATAGCCAATCCGAATGGGATATAGAGACCCATGTGAAGAAGTGGGGTTGGCAGTCAAAGGAGGGAGAGATTTCACCTGGTGTTTGCCATCAGAAACATGACCGCCCTGTCAATACCTCTTTATTTATATTGGTTAATTCAGGTTAGACTCACGGACAATTCAATAAAATGCACATGCCAAAGGAAGACAGGAATATCACGAAAATCTGTTGATTTGGTTTTGCTTAGTACAGAAGAATTACATAGAAATGTTATCTTTTGGGCATTTTTGGCTGCTTTCTTATATTATTACCAAACTCATGACAATTCAGGATGCAGGAAACTATTATGAGTTCCTATCTAGAAAAAATAATTTTGAGAATTGAGATTTAGTCTATGACATCTGAATAATTATGCTGATTATAATTATGCTGGGGTTGGCTTTTTGGGCTGCCAGCACACACTGCCGGCTCATGTTGAGCTTAATAAGTTCATAATGATTTCTTACAAAGAAGGACAAAAAACTCGTCAATAACTCGTCAATAACTCATATTCCCATAATCATCAAAGGATCTTCATAGAGAATTCCAGTGAGCTTAACAGGACCACTTAGCTGCAAGGAAACCACTTGGGCAAGTCAGGGTCTGGAGAGCGTTCATTGGTAAGTAAGCCCCATAAAGTCATACTAAATTTGCTGCATACAAATACTCACAGGATGTAAGTGGCTGGGACTTCTCCAAACCTGGTGCTGCTGTGCACCTCTCTCCTGTAATGGCCTGTCCTTTACCAATTTAAGTCACTCTTCTGGGAAGAGTTGTCTTTCATTGCCTGCAAGGTAACCTGGGGCCCCAGCCTTTGTTGTGGTTTCTAGAGGCTATTAGAATAGACATCGCGATAATAGAGGGGTGTCCTAATCCAAGGAACAATCCTGTGGTAGCAAAGACCAGCTCTTACTCAGGCTTTTAACAAGCAGGTGGAAAACACATCCCTGGTCTGTGAACATAGTCCTCAACTTTAAATAAACGTTGATGCTGCTAATAACTAAATATCATTGCCCTGAGCCAGCAGGTTTTGATACAGTTCTGTATATTCCTTACAGTTATTTGCCCCCTAGTTGTGCTTGTTTTCTTTTGAAGAATAATTAAGATTTAATGGCATATTTTCACAGTTTTTTTCTGCTTGCTTTCTTGCTGCCTACTGTGCTGATCCTGGCCATTTCAAGAACTGTATAGTAATTGCCTATCTGGTGACTCGTTAATGAAGGTCCCCTGAGAGATGAGAAGCTGTTCTTTTGAAGTTCATCATGTTTGCTGTTGGCCTTCTAGTTTAATCTATACATTCAGGACACCTTATTCAATTATTGGAAACTCCTTTTTTCTAAGGATATAGACACCTTGTAAACAAGGTCCTTTATCTCTGCTAACAACATGGCTTACCTCTGATAAATCAAAGCATTTTACACACCAGACACACTCTTTTAATCTTCAAAAAGCCAGGATAGTTCAGAAAAAAAAGAAAACCAAAACATTCTGGTACAAACAGGTGTTTTGAATCAGGGAATTACCTCCAAAATGCAACATAGCAAACATCTGAAATTCAGCAACATATTGTAACAAAAAGCTGTGTTCACGAACACACATTTTCCAATTCTCAGAAGTTGTTTTTTCTCTTTTAAACTGAGCTTTATAAGAGAAAGCATTATATCTTAGGATTTCCTGTGAAAGAAAGGTTTGAAATCACTTTTAAAAATGATCGTAGTATTTAGCAGCAAGCCAACCAGAAGCTTCCAGCTATTTATTTTCAGGCATCTAGCCTGCTCATGCAGACACAATCCATAGAAAAGAATAATCCTTTATCCCTTCCCTACCCCACTGCTACCTAGGAATGCTACCTCCTCCCAAACGCTTATCGCCGACTCCCTGCATTTATATATACCACCAACAGTAACCTCAGATCTCTCCAGAACATCTCACCAGTTACCTGATGAATGGATTTTTGAAAGACCTATCCATGTTTCACCAGAAACTTATCAAAACGTTTTACAACACATTGTGGTTTTGACAAATGAACCTGCCAGGGAAAACACTGTTTCAGCCAAACATACCCACAACAGTAGCACTGGAAATACTCAGCATCAGTTCAGACAATTGGATATTTGGTTTGTTTGGTTGTATGGTAGACGGCAGTACACAAAGGTGGATGGTATCATTCTGTCTTCAGTGAAGGGCACACCAAACACAATTAACTGTTTTGTTCTTATTATCTATGTCATTTACTCGATTGTTTTTCCGCAGATGTGCGATCCTTACAAGAGAGCTATCAACCTGCAGAGTGGGTCCACTGTCTGTATTTACAAGCCTTCTTCATTTTCTCAATTTGTCTACATGTAATTTAACAGGAAAGGAAATAGCTGTGAGAACACGGTATTCCACAGAACAAAGGTTCTAAAAGCGACTTTTACTGCCACCAAATACAAAGACATGCTCTAGAAGGTTCAGTCACTGGGAGTCCCACCAATACATCAAGACTTGAAAGTTCCACACAAAAAGTTTCTCTGGGTGTCTAAGGAGAACACTGGGAAAAGATGGATCCCTTCTAATTTTAGGTTTGATAGCAGCAGTGAACAAGCATGACAGGGCTCCTGTTTACTGCACTGTTACACAATCAGGCTGGAAGAAAGTAAAGACAAGTTTTGCATCACAGCAATTATAAACAGATACAAATGGGGAGACCTTCAATGGCTCCAACAAATTTTAGTTAGCCCAAAACACCTGATGACAACACTACATCCTCTTGGGCAGCTCTACTACTACCTACTTGCAGACAGCCTGACATTTTGCAGAGCACCAGTCTACCAGGTCTCATCAGCACAACACAAGAAATATCATTTTGAAATTCCAGCCATGGCTCTGTTTTGTACATACTTGTTCCTATCCCGACTATTCTAATCCAAAAGAAACAGAATTCTGAATCATAATTGTGCAAGCAATTATGGGAATCAAAGCACTACAAATGACAAGAGTCACTAAAACTTAACACCACTTGTCACGGCAACTATATAATGGGGAGAACCTGGTGGATCGAAGCAAAGTCTGTATTACCCCCTCACTGGCTGAAAGCAAAAAGCAGCAGTTCATAGGAATGGCTGACATTGGGTTGTCACTAAATCACTGTCCTACCTATGTTTAGTTGCACACAGTGAGTTTAACCTGTTTAACCAAGTATGATCTCTCTCACCACGGAGTGATGTGGAATAGAAGGAGATCCTCAGAAAAGCAGATGGGAACACCAGCGCATTCCTGGCCCTGTGGATTTGAATGAAGACACGTGATCAATATTTCTGCTACCGGAAAACCTTTTTCAAAAAAATATTTTAAAAAATTAAGTTTGTCCTGAAAAATCCATGTTGCTGAAGACTTACTTAAGAAATCAAAATACATATCCAAGGCATATTGTTAAATAAAAATGGACATTTTGTTCAGATCAAACTAGTAGCAAATCTTACCACCACACATCATTGTATATAACAAAATTCTAAGAAAATCGTTAAGCAACTTTCAGAAAAGTTTAGCTACAGAAGATTCATTTGCCACATGAACTGCGCTGTGCTATACATTTTTGTAGTCCATTTCAGTAGCAAGTTGATGGAAACGTTTATAGATTTGTTACATATCGATGCAATAATTTGTTCTTTTAAACCATTCATATTTTAACAAACCATTATTCATATGTTTTCCTGGTTTCTTTACTTACCTTTGATGTGAGATGATTGGGAAATCTTGGAGTTTTACTTAAGAGCTGATTAAAACAAACACTATTTGAAAGACAGAATCTAATAAATGAGCCGGGAAAACCCTGTAGACTGTAATAGATGCATGTGATTAAGATCACTCCACTGATTGGGTTTCCTTTCCTACTGAAATAATCCAGTTATTTCAAAGGATCTTTCCAGCTTGTGACTGTACTGCTTCCAGGAAGCCAAATAGTTATATCCCTGGACAGCTTCTGCTGTCTCCTTTACCTGTGAAACTTATCCTATCATGACAGGGTATAAACGGTGTCTAGCACAGTTTGTCTTCTAGACAGGTCTAGACTTTATCAAATAATACACTCCACGGTAATAGAATCATAGAATCCTCCAGACCGGAAGGGACCTCCAAAGGTCATCTAATCTGACCTCCCTGCAGTCACAGGGACACCCTCAACTAGACCAGGTTGCCCAGGGCTTCATCAAGCCTCTCCTTGAATATCTCCAAGGAAGGGGCCTCAACCACCTCCCTGGGCAACCTGTTCCAGTGCTCAACCACCCTCAGTGTAAAGAGATTTTTTCTAATATTCAACTTAAAT